>QWTY01032710.1:0-30086 GCA_008033365.1 Pseudorectes ferrugineus | reverse complement strand
AGCCTGTCCCAGTGACCAGACACCCACTCAGTGAAGAACCTTTCCCCAGTGTTTAGGCTGAACTTCCCCTGATGCAGCTTCATTCCATGAAGGAATGAGGAGGTCAGCACCCCCGTCCTCTGTCCCCCTTGAAGAGTTGTGGGCTGGTGTCACATCCTGCCACAGTCAGGTATCCTGGGCTGGTCTCAGGGGTGTGCACAAGCGTGTGGTGGTGTGCACAGACAGATGAGGCCCTGCGCTTCTGCCCCTGCTCCTGTGACAAGGAGATCTACCCTAGGATATCGTGTGCCTTGCCTGACTTCAGGGGGAAATTCGGTTGTTTCTTCCCAGCTGGCCTTGCCCCCTCATTTAGCGCTAGTACTGGAGGAAAAATTGGGAAATCTGGGGGAGAGCCTGAATGGAAAGACTTAGCTTGTGCTGAAATCACAGATACATCTTGAAATTGCCTTTCTGAAGCAAGTGCCTGGCCGTGCCCATGCAGAGGAACGGGCTGCTTGGAGACCTCCAGAGGGAGCTCTTGGCTGCCTAAATTTAAACAACTAAATTATGCAAACCCAATTTCCTAGATGGAGAAATTAAGGATTTACTCCGGGAAGCCTGCTTCATTAGGTACTTAAAATGTACTCAAAAGTTAGTTACTTCGGTACACAGACTGGATCACACCTCTGACTCCAGTGATTGCCTGTCTGCAGTGATTTTGGACTGCGGGAGCGGCTCCAGGTGCTTCCACCGCCTGCTGGAGTCAGTAGGAAAAATTGCCTTGATCTTGGAAAAGCAAGGGAAAGAATCCCTGCATCCTGACACTTTTTTGTGCTGTAAATGCCAATTCATAGCTGCTTCCATACCACGGGTCAGCGCCATTGAGAGTTAAAATTTTGTTCTTGCATCATCTCTCAAGAGCTCTCAGTCAGGCAAATCTGAAACCAAAGCAATCCTTTCTTTCATCCATCTGACCCTGAGAAAACAAAGAAATCCAGGCACAGGGAGCATGGCTATTTTGTATATAAAGAACAGCACCCACAAAGCTAATGAGAAGCTTTTATGGCTATTTGTAGAGCACTGATAGATAATCAGGAACAGGTCCAAGCTGCAAAGTTTCACCTGTCAAAAGCTGGGCAGAAACTTTCCAAAATAAGGGCCAGGCACAAAATTCAGATGCTGACACAAATGCAGACATCTTAGGAGGGCATATGGCAATTGTGCCAGTGGCTGGAGTTATACCTCGTTCAGAAACCTGGCTCAGCTACACAGGTACTCGCTCACATCTTTATCTGACCCAGCCAAGCTCACCAGCTCAGATAGCTGCACTTCCACAGGCCTCCATTCAGGCACAGGAAGGTGCTGGGGTTTCAGCAGGGCAGGTGGGGGGTGGTGCCTGACCTTGTGGATCCAGGGGGGCACCTGAGGCCAGCCATGAGCCCTGAGCATGCTTTCCAGAAGGGCGACCGACACTTTGTGACTCCAAAGGACCTGATGTCAGCACTTCGGAGGGGAACAGCTGGCTCAGCAGAAAGAAAAAATAATAGGAAATTGGGAAGTCTGACATCAAAAGTAGATGTTTTTCCTTTTCCCTAAATGTTGTGCTGTGGTTTGGTGGCAGGTTATTGGTCCTGGTAGTTGTTAGTCTCTAGACTGCCTTATGGCAGGGGTCAAGCTGCTTGATGAAAATTGTCCTCTTCAGCCTTAAAATCTGTGAACTCTGCTGAAGTTCATGAAAGGTGTGTGCTCTCATAGAGCCTCAAGTAAAGACTCGGGACAATCTGCTTTTGGATCCAGGTATTGTGCTTGTTCCCCACAAGAATCCTATTCAGAGGATCCTCAGAGATGTTTTGATTAACATTAATTTCATGCCAGGCCAAAATGCCCCTGTGACAAGCTCCATTGAGCCAATGCTGAACAAAGGAAATTCAAAATTCAGCTCCTTCACGTGAGATGGTGCGTGCGTGTGTGTGTGTGTGTGTGTGTGCTTTAACTAAATCATTTATGGTCAATAATGCCAGGTTATTATAGGTCAATAACTTTCCATTATTCACTAGCCTTGCTGCGCTCCCACTGTCAGGCAGCACGACGGCATGTTGGCTCTTGTGAAGCAAAAAGCTCCTGATGGGAGCTTTGGAAAAGCAAGCACGAACACAGCTTGAGCAGAGGAAAAGAAAACAGGGGAGGGAGAGAGTGTGAAAAGTTCTAGTTGCTCTCAAGAGTGTCTTGGGGAATGCGTGTGTGACATACTCTCTATTTCTCACACAGGCATGCACACTCAGCCCCTAAATTCATTATTCCTGTGCTCCCAGCTGGTCAGATGTGAGGCAGCCCAGATCCCAAGGCTGCATGACCACAGAGCTGGTCCTGAGCAAACATTATCTCTCATTAAGGTCTACAAGCTTGGGCTTAATGCCACAGTAGCCTGCGGGTTGTCTAAGCTGAGTGTGTGGACAGTTAACGCTCACAGCTGCCTGCTTTGTACTGGGTACCCAGGAGAAGAAGAGTATCAGGTTTTTTTTCAAGTCAGGGTGCAAATGTCAACAAAGAAACAAAAATGAAGAAATCAAAAATTGCAGGACAACATGAAAATTATATTTGCCCCTGTCGCTGCTGCACTGGTACTAAGGCTCTGCCCTGTGTCTCATGAGAAGGGTGGTCAGGAGCCTGGAACTGCAGGCATATGTAAATAATAGTCTGTCTCCGTGGAAACTGCAGGAGGCAAAAGCCAGCCCTGTGGTTTGGCAGAGACTCCTTGGTGCTCCTGCCGAGAGTCTGAGGTGCTGCTCCCAACCAAACATTTTGAGATAACAAGCCAGGAGATGGGAGCTGTGGGACGGGCTCATCCCTTGTAAAGGGCAACCAGTGGAAAATGAACTTCTGTGTGGAAAGTTGAAGCGGTCAATAAGTAAAAGCCTGTGAGAGGAGACAAGGAAGAATAATGCTGCTTTTTCACTGAAAACAGGTAATCTAAGGTTTTTTGGCCTAGAAGCCTTTTTGACCCTTTTCTGAGCAGTGCATTGACCTTACTTCCATCAGGCACTGAGATGGTGCCTCCTTCATGAGACGTCTTGGCACTGATCACCCTGCACAGGTGAGAGACTCAGCCTGGGGGAAGAGTGTTGGCTTTTCCTGATGCTCCAGGCAGTGGCCACTGCTGGAGACAACATCCCCGGCAGCCTTGGCTGCTTTAACTCCCACGTCTGCACAGCTGCCATGGGCAAGGAGGAGTTAACAGGAGCTCTGAAGAGCTGGTCCATTTTGAATGTGAATAATGGGAATACTCTCCTTCAATCGGTATTCAGCACAGGGATGTACAGAGGTATAAAGTTAATCACTAGCTGGGCCACCCCTATTTCCAGAAAAAGAACTTTAATACCTTCTTTATCCAATGAAGTACCATTGTTATACCTGCATATTATGAAGGGTTTATTAAACCGGTGATAATCTATTCAAGATAAAGTGATCTGTATGGCCAACTGAGCACAGATCAGACAGAATGATGGGAGGTTATTGTTAAAATATGCAAATTCACATCCTATTGAAATGCAAACCCTCCAGATAAGATTTTTTAATAAATCTGGTCTTTTTTCACTGCATGAAGGTAACCTAATGTTTATTGACTTCAAGACCATATAATGGAACGTAATATCTATTAGTCAGATCCTTGCCTCTCTTTCGATTACTGGAGGTACATGTTCTGGCTCCCGAAGAATTTTTGTTTTATAGTTTGGTACAAAAGAAAAGAGATTAAAACCCCCGAAATTAATTAACTTCTTTTTACACAAAGCCCCCCTTCCTCCTCAACTGCTGTCATTAGTTACTCAAGTAAAAGGAAGCAGTACCCATCAGCTGAGAAACTGTCCACTATTTTCAGCATTAGGAAAAAACAACCAAAAGGAGAAATGCTATTTGGGAACACCTCTGTACAGCATAAAACATAAATTAAGACTTTTGGATGCCTTCCCTGGGTGTACTATTACCACATCAGAGAAATTTGAGTGAAGTTTCATTTCACTCTTCTGTAAAATAGGACTATGAAACAGCTTGACCTGAATTCTGTATGTGTGTTTCTGTGTATAAGACTTGTTTAAGGCATATATTCAGTGTGTATTTATGATTTGGGGGGGGGGCAGGTGGTTATAGAATCAGACACAGTTTCAGATACCAAAGTGCCAGATGAAATAAAGGCTTTTATTTTAGTGAAATGCCAGCGCTGTGATAGCAAAAGTTGAGAACCCATTTCTGCTTAAAGGTCACTTCTCCTCAAACCCTGTAAAATTTACATGCTGATGTAGATTGATCTGAGATTTGGTGTGTCTGGTGAAGGTGGACGGCTTGTTTCTGATTCCAAAATGAAGGTCAACAAAGTAAAACTATCCTGAAATAGGAGCTTCCTAGCTCCTTGGAAAAGCTCTGCCCATCTCAAAGAGACTTTTTAATGTTGCTGTTAGGCTCTGCCAGCTTATTGTGGTCAAATCAGGGCTGTGATCGTGTCTAAAATGGTCTCATCCCCTCAACATTTTACTCCAGCTGGTTCTTGGTGGTCACAGAGTGGAAGCAGTGAAACAGGTAGGGTCTGGGCAGGGTGTCACTGCAGGGGATGGGGCAGGCAGCTCAGCTGTGGGCACAGTCAGGAGAGGTGTGTAAGCCAGGGTGTGTGAACAGCTGCCTGCACTTGGTTTTCTGAAGCATCTCTGCCTGTTCTGACCTGTGCTGTTCTGCCCACACAGGGCTGTACCACAGCTCAGGGATGAGTATGGCCAAAAACCTTTATAGGACTGGTCATGTCTCCCACTGCAGACCTCTGGCTTCTGTCACAGCTGAAGAATAACCCAAGCTAAACCCTTCTGGACACTTTGCCTATGAGGCTGATGGGGATGTGCATAAAATGTGCTGCCTGCCCGAGTGTCTGCAGTGGGAACAGCAGTTTCCATCCCCAGTCTGCACTGCTGCCAAAACACAGACTCTCAACCCAGGCACCCTTCTCATCAGTCACTTCATTGGGTATACCACCAGTTACAAATTAGCACTTAATCAAGATAAATCCCATAGGAAGGATATGGATAATATGCAATGCATTAAGCCTGCAAATTAAGATGGTCTGATTTAACCCTGGCTTTAAAACTCCCAAGCTTGCATTAGGACTAATGATGAATGGATGTACGTCCCTGGTTGGACAGGAGCTCTGTCAGGACAAGGCTGCCCAGCAGCGACAAAGCCAGTGCAGAACAAGTACTCTGCTTAATGTTCATTAGGCCTTCCACACTGTCCCTGCTTGGGAATGTGCTTTCCCTTGTCGTGGAGGGTTGTAATAGTGACACTTCTCCAGGATCTATTGACTTATTGGTCCTGGAGTTCATTAATAAAACCTAACTGAGGGCGGTGGCTGCTGGCATAATTTGCACACTGATCAGAGAGGGGAAACTGAGGCACACAGCATCATATTTGGAAAGGCTGACCCACACTGCGCCCAGGGCTTTCCATTCACTTGTTCTAAACCAGACCCTGCACATCACCTTGCTCAGGCAGTCTCAATCACGCTTGGGAGTCTCTTGTTCTTTCTCTAACTAGCTGCAGGGATATAGGTGGCATTTCAGCTCTGAAAGTGTGGCCCAAGGTAGTTAAAGCTCAGTGGCCTGAATTCTCCTAGCAGATTCGTGGAATAGCACAGCAAGGAAACTCTGTCCCACTCCATCTTTTGGGCTGCAGCATGGGTGATGCAGCAGGATTGTACCTCCAGGTACATATACAGGAGTAGCTAATGAGTGTCCCGCTCTGGGGTGCAGCACGCTTTGCAAATGTAAAGTTGAAGGCTGTTTCTGTCCCTCTGTGACTGGGAACTCTGGTTATCCTCTCTTCCTGCCTCAGCTCCTGCAAGACCTGAAACAAGCCTGTTATCGGGCCTCACATCTACTATATATAGTCCAGAAATTAATCTCTGCGTGAGATCAGGGAAGAAGAAAACCCTTTATCAGCTTGTTCACCCATCAAGGTCAGGGTCCACATGGGCTGGAGTACACCAAAGTATGAGTCCTGCAAAATGCAGGGGAGCTGCTATTTTAAGGGAGGATGTCTGTGATGCAGGCTTCAAGGGGAATCAGTTTTAAGATTCACATCTGGGGGGCATCAGGAAATGGCTATGGTCTGCCAAGGGTTAAAGGGCTTTGTTCTGGCTGCAGGAGTAATTTAGGGAAGGAAAATCCTTTAAAATAACAAGCATGGCAACATCTGTGGTTTTAAATTTACTTTTCTCCAGATTTGCACTAGTGTTCAAACTTGTCACAATAGGGTATCTTTCCTGGATGTCATACTGCACTTATTACTGGGAACGACTACTTTCTACAGTGCGTCTCTATTTTATGGCTTTTTAAGATATGGATGCTGTCATCATATTCCCCAGAGATGTGTTCTGGTTCATGGAGAGGCTGTTTTATATAATCTCCCGTGAAAGATTAAAACAACGGCAGCAGGAACAACAATAATGCAACACACTACCTCCTGAGAAAAACTACGGAGTGGTGGCACAGGCGACAAAATCTCCTCACCCACTGCAAAGCAGCAGGCTTAATTCACGTGGTCCAACTTCACTTCCCACAGGAAGATTGCACCACATTCATTCCCAAGAAGACCGTGCTGTCACCCTGTCCTGGGAAGAGCCTTCACCAAAGCTGCCATTTCTCCACTGCTCTCATACCCTACAGCATCACCTGTCTGCTCTGTACTGACATCCTCCCTGGTGTCTCTCCGTCCAGCAGCTCAGACCAGGTACCAGCGAGTGGGGCTCTGCCAGCCAGTGCAGCTCCTGAGATGTCCTTTCTTCCCTGGCTAGAAAATGTCAAATCTCACATTTTATGCCTCTCTCTGCTCTTGGCAGAGCAAAGCCCAGTCAAAACAAAACCCAGAAGTGATGGCAGGAGAAACACTTGGGGAGAAGGCCCAGTATCATTTCATAAAACACTGCTAGTGAGTGTAAGGGATTACCGTGGGGTACCTCACTCTGTGATCCAGGGTGTCAGCTTGCCCCAGTCTAAGCCGAAAGTGAGAGAAACTGTGTCCAGTCAGAGATGCACAGTAATTTGCCAGGAATTGCCAAGGCCAGAGGTTATCTTATCAGGGTGACTTTTTCATTTCCAAACAGCACTTTAAGCCACTTATCAATAACAAGAAGGTTGGTGTGAAGCTTATGCAAGAGTAGAAAGGTGTCTTTTTTTTTTCCCTTTGCCTTTCTTTTATTTACTTCACCTCCAAGATAAGAAGCCAATACCTGTGGATCCGGATCCACAGGAACAAGAGGGCTTTGTGATGAGTGAGCAGGATTAAGGTGGCTACTTGTTAATTTTGATAATGCTGAAGATAGAGCTGAAGGAACAGGATATGTCTGTGCCCTGGGGTGTGTGCATTTGTGTTTGTGTGTCTCCAGCTCTCTAGCTGGAGAAAAAGAGGCCAAGCAGCAGAGATCTGTGTGTGCTTGCACTGGACTGTAACATGCTTCTGGTTTTACTCCAAATCCAGATTAATCCCATGGATTTGAAAGTTTGACCATGAGCATGTGAGTTAAATACCGAAGGAAAACTGTTCAAGCCATACAAACATTGAGATGCAAGACTGCTGATGAAGGATAAGGGAAATGATGTAAAATGAAAGCTAAGAACCAAAGACTTGCAGTATAAAGGAGCAGGAAGAGAGAGGTTGAAAAACTCTCACAAAAAAAGAAGTGTAACAAGTGCTGTCATGGATGATTATAAGGGTTTGAACCTGTCACCCACAGCAACAAGAGCACTGGCCTTTCTCACTTGACCTGAGGAGATAATGCTGTTAGCTAGGGTTAGAGAGGGCAGGTGATGTGTCGCTGTTCAAATACAAAGCAAAGATGTCCTTTCACTCCAGATAATTAAACCAAAACATAAGCAAACAAGGCCTGAAGTTCTGGAATTGCCTGGCAAACACCCTGAAATCCCTTAGGAAACGTTGCTAGACCTTCTCGTCTCGACAGCATCCACCCATCCTTATGAAATGCTATTATCTTGAGGATATTCCGTTCCCTGGTGCCTGTTTAAAAAATACCAGTCTAGACATAACCAAACTACACCCACAACGACATCCCAAAATGTCCTGTGGTACTTTACAGTACACTGAATTCATAAGAAATTTGTGTGAGGCATTGCCGAAATGCAGCCATCTCTAGAAGGTAACACAGGAAGAGCCATGTGAGAAGGTAAATTCCCTTTTCAGAGGACAGGACTGAATTGCTTATAACATTTTCTTTACCTATTTTGTGCACTTTCTGTGAACAGTCAAATGGTTGTTCTCTATAGCAATGAATATTCAAGAAAACTGAAAATTTCCAAGACATATATTCAAATATTAAAGGAAGATGAGTACTCCATTTTCATGCAGAGATGTGTCTGCTTATTGAATTGGGAAAATGAAACACAATCACCATATGATTTTGCTGATCAATCACAACTCACCGAAACAGCCTGGAGAGTGAATATGCATAGATAACAATTCAAATATGCAAAAAGGGAGAGAAAATGCAACTTATAGTTAAGAATAATTACAAAGAATAATTGAATTAACAATTAGCCAGTCATTAATATAAATTCTTTGGGATGAGGAAACAGACCGACCAGCTATGAATATATTTAGCCTAGAAATTAGGAAGAGGATTATCTCTCATCAACAATAAGCAGTCCTAGCCTAGCTGGAAAAGTGAGGAGCAAGATACAAGATCATGTTCAAGATGAACCTTGACAAGTTCATGCAGTGGTAAGGGATCAAAGTTGCTGATCCAGGAAGGTTTTTCCCTATCGTGTGTTTCTGCTGTTTTTATACTACTTTTGATTTTACGCCAGTGCTTTCAGAGCAAGGATGGCTCCTGCAATACTGTTGTCAGCTCTGGGGCTTGGCTTAGAAATAGCTCAGATTCTGAATTCTTCTTCATTTGAAAGTAAATGTTGTTCAAGCTTTCCTACAAATATGGGTTGATAGAAACATAAGTTACATTTAATTATTATTAAGGTGAATCAGCATCAATTCACATGCCTCCAAAGGCAGGAGATTTAGGAAACCGATTAGCAAATGTTGTTGTTGTTGTTTTTTTAATGATAAAAATATTGTGAGAACTGGCAGAATGGCTCAGGAGTTTCAGTTTTCAAAACCAGTTTCCAAAAACCTGAACAAAGATGTTTTGATTATCTCTTCATCTGTTCACGATACTTAGTTTTCTCATTTGAAAGTCAAATAAGCTCATGTCATTTGAAATGAGAGACACTGCCTGACGCATATGAATAGGAGTCAAGGATTTCTGCGCACAGTGGTTCAGAAAACTGCCAATTTGTGTGCGTGCAAAAGTAGTCACCACCCTCTTGACAAAGCCACTGAGTTTGAATCAGAGACCTCTGGAGCGGTGGGCTCCAGATCCACAGCTTGGCTTGAAAGGCTGCTAGATGCCAGCTGGAGGCTTTAAAAACTCTCATCTCCTCAGAGCTGAAAGGGACGGGGCTCATAACACACCAATTTCTGATGCTTTTAATTTCTCACACATATTTTGGGAAGGGACAAGGAGGAGGCTTCGGAAGAGAAAGATTCAACAAAAAACTTAAAAGGAGCAAACTATTTTTCCAGTTTCTGGCAAACATTTAGATTATTATTATTATCCATAAAGAATGATAACATTAGTAAATGCAAAGCCATTATTCTTTTAGTTAAAAGCTGATTTTCTTTCCTGAACTCACCTCCCCTGGTATTTCATCAATGCCCAGACAACTTCGACTTAAATAAAAACAGCAGCAATAAAGGCATGTATTTCATAGTTTATTGCATATGAAAAGCCATGTTTTATACCCATACATGCCCAATTTCAATCAACACTTTTTCCAGTGCTGATGCTGTGTTTATATCTCAATCCCAGTATTGTCTTTTATACTTGTTTCTCTACAGTGAATATTTTAATCACCTTCCCCTTTCACAGGTATTCAATTAAACACGAATTGTTTCAAAGATGAAGAACAGAGAGGCAACCTTGAACCCTAAATATTTACTTTGGTGTCTGGATATCAGTTTTGAAGTGTGGGGATTACATCAAATGTTGTAACATTTAAAATCCAGGGATAGGGATTTGTGGTGGAGAAATAACGTAATGATCAATACAGCACAAAAAATATAGATGGATTGAGAGATAATTCCTAGACTAAGGATTCGTAACACCTTAAAAAATAGGGGGGAAAAAAAAAGGAGGAGATATTAAAAAGGAAAAAAAGAAATACCACTGAGATGAGTAAGAGAACTGCCCCCCAGCAGAAGGCTGCTTTAAGACTTCTCTGTAGGCATGATTATTCCTGGCTGGGAAAAAAGCCCCATTAAAAAGCTTTTCTGCTCCCTCCGCTGGTTATGGGATACCATCCTGAAGAGAAATCATTGACAAGCCTGTCTTTTTCTGAAAGGGTTAGTCAAACAAATTGTCTTTCTCTCCAGAGCTCCTCTCCCTGCTTCTGCCCTTTTGTCTTTCTCTTTTCTTGTTATAGTTAGAAGTGAACATTTTGGCACGTTAATTAAAAATAGTAATAGTTGCAACAGAGGAGAGAAAAGGAGGGGTAAGGTGGGGGAAGCAGAAGGGGGATGGTATATGCAGCCCTAATTAATAGAATTACTCTCAGTTGAAAGCCAGTCTGTTGAGGACTCTTGTCCTTGAGTAAACAACTCCCTGTGTCTGCGTATGTACGTGCATATATATAGATAAATGTACATGTAAACACAGCTATTCTGTTGCTTAGCAGCCAGTAGTGTCCTTTCACGAGAAAACAAAATATATGACAAACAGTCTCAAAAACATGAAGTTCCATGAGCATATTTCTTTTCTCATAGCTATTCAGACAAGGTGGAGAGTGGCCCTGAAATTAATGTCTCATCCAACGGACAAAGGCAGAACTAAGCTAATTGGATTCCCATCTGTTCCAAACATAGTCTCAACATCACACAATAACAATAAATAATACGGTAATCATGGCTAACAATTAATCTTTTAGTTTAGATTTTTTACA
The DNA here is from genome assembly GCA_008033365.1 of Pseudorectes ferrugineus. Taxonomy (NCBI): domain Eukaryota; kingdom Metazoa; phylum Chordata; class Aves; order Passeriformes; genus Pseudorectes; species Pseudorectes ferrugineus. The sequence goes on along the minus strand of QWTY01032710.1, from coordinate 19,062 downwards.
GGGTGCTGGATGGATCCTCATTTCACACAAATGTAGATTGTTGTCTGAACGTATCGTCTGGTTTAAAAAAAAAAAAAAAGAAATCACAGCCTAACCAGTCACGATCATGTTGGATCTTTGGGTATATTTCAGGAGAGCAGAGGCTGTCTGATCTAAATGCCTCCTATAGCCAAATGCAAGCTGGAATTTAACAGAATCTAATTTTGATCTAAACCCCAACCAAATGTGAACAGAACTGTCAAAGGGCTGTGTAAAGGGACACATGTGCTCCTTGTTTAAAAAATTTCTGGGATGAGGAAGCACTGCATAAAACTTTCCCATTTCACCTGGGGAGGGGAGCAGTCCCCTGGGGCTCACAGGGGCTCACAGCACACCCCTCACTGCCTCCTTCTCCCTTCATAGTGGCTTTGCCCTCACTATCCCCTGGTTAGGTGTTTTAACTGCAAACTGGTAGCCCCAAATACCAACTTCCATTTCTGTGTTGGTGGTGCAATTGTAGCTTCAGCTCAGGACTTTAGAGCAATACAGGTAGTAAAGAGCAATAAAAATCTGAGCAAATTTCTTGCAATAAGCCCATGAGAGATTAGAGAGCCAACATCCCCTGATGATGTCCATTTGGGCCTGTCCCTGCCCAGACAAGAAGCCCTGCTGCTGGGTCATCTGTGTGGGCATTGTTATAGGAAGACTTACATAGACACCCCAAACTCAGCTGTGACATAAGGGGGTCTAGGTCTGATGACAGTAATGTCCCCAGAGTCATTGCATATCTTTGTGGCATGTGAGGGGGATGTGGAATCAAGGTTTTCCATGAACCTGTGAGCTTCCCCCTTTAACATCTGTGTAAACTTTCAACATCTAAGCAGCTGCTGGCAATGACGTGCCTTACTCTGCTTCACTACGCAAAAATCACCTCGTCTCTTTTTGACCTGATTCCTCAACAGCTTCATTTCTGCTCCCTAGTTTTAATTCATGCTGAAGTCAACAGAGCTATGGAAGGGAAGCAGGGCTAAGCCACGGAGTTTTTACTCCACACTGATGTGAGCTCTAAAACATCAGCTACATCTTAAACATCAGCTGCACCCTTTAGTGGTGAGAGAAGTGCTCTGTGTAAGGCTATAGCTGTGAACAGATGGATAGATATAAGGTGACGTGTGGAGCTGGAACAACCAGTTAGTAAAGTTTATAAAGTACTTTGGGAGTCCATCTGGATGGATGGTACTTTATAAATGTAAGGCCATTATCAATGCCTCCTAACAGCACCCGACCATCACTCAGCACTTTTTGGATGGACAGTTAAAGAAAACACATAAAATATGTTCCTCGGCAGATATTTCACCCAGACTCTTTTACTTGTAATAGCAGAGAGATCTGGGCTTTTATTTGCGCAGACCATTCCCATTTGCAGTCACAGGGAAAAACCTACAATAGCTCAACTCATGAAGCTGTTGGATTTGTTATGTTTGAAGAATGAGGCTTCACAGCACAGCCCTGAAAATAAATGAGTGGTTTGGGAATTTGCTAATGGCAGGTCTCTTGCAGCAGTAGGGGATAGGATAACTAAAGGGATAGTAATGGGAGAGGCATAGGTTATTTTTGTGGTGGGTTTTGGTTTTTTTCCTCCCCTCAGGGGCACTACCCAGAATTAAATTCATGTTGGTAACAAATGACAAAATAGATCACCATTCTGGTGACAAGGGGTGCCATGTGTGAATATTAGACACCGGCAGCAGTTATACAAAATGCTCACTTTCCTTGTGGTCTCCCTGACTGTCCTTGGCAGTGTGGCTGTGGAAGAAACTGGAAGATATTGCTCCTGCATATGACTTGGAGCCAAGCAGGATGATCACAAGGATCTCATTGAGACTCCTCCACAAGGTCGTGACGATCTTATTCCTCATAGCACTTCTTTGGCTAGAGAAATCTGGGGGACGGGTGGGTGGCTGCATTCTGGAGAAAGCCTCTCCTCTTGGGTCTTAATCACCACTTAGTGTGAAATCAAGGTGTTTCTTCGGAGAAATTTAGTGTTTGAGCTCTATGTTTTTTTCATGAAACAAATGTGGTGTCTGTGGAGAATCTTTTTTTTTCTTTCCCTTCAAATCCCAAACACCCCAAAGATTTCAGTCTGGAGATGCTGCCAGAGGAAGCGTATTTTCATTTCCTATGCTGCCATCGTACTCTGCTCTGAGATGGCTTCCCCAGGCGTACTAAGCCTCTCAGGATACTTTGTAGGCAAAAGTTCCCATGATGAACTCCCTTTTTCCACTAAGACTAGAGACTATTACATGTACCATATCCATGTAGTCTAATTTAGGATTATGGTGTATGGAAGAAGATATAAGCATCAGTTACCCAAATTGCTATTCACAGCATGGTGGCCTTTTAAAGTATAAATAAATATTTATGCATTCCCTTATTATTTGTCCATGGAATCAAAATATTCCATGGATAAATTTTAAGGACCTCATATAATTGTTTCTGTCAACTTATTTTTTTTTGATGAGGAAAGGAAGCATAAGTGAAATTGTTTGCATTTTTACTACAGACCTAGTTTCTCTCTATTTGTGTTGCTTCTGACTTGGCATTTAAGCCCTTGTTAAGAGATAATGTTGCAATAAGCTGTTTCTATGCTCAAACTCAATTTCCAGCTGCAGTATCTTGCAGGACTGGTAACAGAATTGCCCACTACTTATAAAACCATCTTTTGGGGCTTGGGGATCAGTGCAGTCAAATCTTCATTTAATTTTCAAAACCTGGACACTCTCATTAACTGTCAAGATGATGTCAGCTGAGATGAAGACAGTAACTTCTCAGGGAGGTCTGCCACGAGAAACCAGCATGAACTTGTCTTTTGACTTCTAAAAACCTGTCCATCTGCCTTTCATTAGCCTGGCTTAGGGATGGAATGTGGAAAAGCAGACCTATCCTGATAATAAGGGACCTACACAGGTGGTCTGGTCTTGACATTTTGGGACATTTTTGCATTTGACAACTAGGAGACTTTATTTCACTCAAGTAGATGGGAGAGCAGACTCTAAATTTTAACAAAGACATATATAGTCAGAGTAATAACGCATGAAGAAGATAACACACATGATGGCCCAATTCTCACAGGTGTAGAGCCATGGTAGGAAACAGCAGCATGAGAACATTTACAAAGCACCCACAGAAATATCAGTATTTAGGTGCTGAGTAAAGTCAGTGCAGTATAAAGGAGCTTGAACACTCAGAAAAGCTACTTTGATCTCACAAGAACTGCAGGAGGAAGAGTGACAGACTATATACAAGATATATACTGTATGAATGATTGCCTCCAAAGAGTACTAGGACAAAGAGAAGGAAGAGGATGTCAAGGTCATATTATTATTATTTTTTTTTACTACAGCAGCCAGACTGCTCTCAAATGGTTGATTTGAACAGCTCTAATAGAACAATGTAATTAAAACCCAACAGTCAGTGCTCAGGGAACAACATTGCTGAGTCGCTACCAATGTCTTGGCAGGTGAATATGAAGGTTCACACCGTTAATGACTAGCATTTGTAATGATTGCTTTATTTCTTTTCAGCAAATGTTCCGTTTCCTAAAGAACTCCAGACTAGAGATGCGAAATTGAATCAATGTGCATTTCGGGCCCATGAAAGGCAGAAGCTTTTAGCCTGGTCACAGGAAGATCAAGCAGAGACCTCTTTCTGCATTGACAGCCATCACTGGACATTGCTGTTTCAATGACTTTCATGCCTGTGTCTATTAGACTCGTTAATACTCAGCATTTGCATTGTGAAATGGATTCTGGTCCCCCAGCAAAGGCACAATTGCCTGTTCACCATCAGTGTCATGACCTAAGTCTCAGATTCAGCAGAGGGCTTCAGATTTTGCCTAATTTCAAACATGGGCATCCAACTTATTCAACTCAGCATGATGAGAGCGTGTGTTGGACATGCAGCACGGGGCAAGGAGGCAGCAGATGGGGAAACTGGCACAGCAGAGACTGACACAGCATGGCTGTGTCACAGACATAGCTACGTGTTTTTTGGGTTATTTATACCTGTAGGGATGAGCGGGGAGGGAATGAGGGAGATAGGGTGAAGCAGGCACAGCAATGACAGGAGGAGGAAAGGAGTGAAATCAGTACATTACATGTCAAGGCAGAAGGATTGAGAAAAGTTCTGTAAAGATTCCCCAGTCAGATTTGGGTATTTTTTATTCCTTTTTATTTATTTATTTATTTATTTATTTATCTATTTTTGATAGTGTCATTCAAGTAACACAATGGGATGCTGACGCTGTTTGCTAACAGGCATGCAGAAGTTTAGTCATTGGAAGAAGACACCAAGGAATAGGAAGGATGGAGAGAATGTCTTTTGGGGATGACAGTGTTCTCTCAAAACTAACTATAATGTGTGGAAAAATTCCTATTTCGTAACAAGCACCTGCTGGAGAGAAGTGAGATAGTCAAACTAGTATGTGAATGTCTCCCAGAAAGCTGAATGCATCCTACTGTGCACGAAACAGGTAGTGCCACACTCACCACCACTGGTGCTATCTGATTAAAGCATATTTGTTAGCAAAACAGGACAGGAGCTGCAATCATCTGCCTCATGATTCCACTCTCATCCCCACTGTGCACAGCTTCCCTAGGTCTGGGAGACAAAAAATGCCTTCAGTGTTCTGTCTTTCCAAGACTAAGTTCTCTCTTCAAGTTACTTGAGAATGGATCCTGACCTTGTGCCATGTGAAGATGTGGTCCCTACTCAAGCCAGTGAAAGCAGAATGTTGGTACTGTCATTGGTAGTTCACCTAGTCATGGAATCAAAAGCTACTTCTTGCTCACCCAAGGTAGAAAGCGAAGATTTAACTGGGACAAGTAGGGAGGACATCTTTCTCAGGGTTAAGAAGGCGATGAATATCCCACTGTACATCTTAGAATCACAGAATTGTAGAATGGTTTGGGCTGAAGGGAACATTAAAGATCATTTCATTCCAACATCCTTGCTGTGGGCAGGGATGCCTACCACTAGACTGTGTTGCTCAGAGCCTCCAACCAGATCTTGAACACTTCCAGGGATGGAGCATCCACAGCTTCTCTGGGCAGCCTGTGCCAGTGCCTCACCAGTCTCCAGCTCCTCTAGCTCCTGGCACAAGCTGAGCACTCTCTTCTGCAGGGTTTTTCTGATGGGGTTGACTCATGTTGGAGGTAAGAGTAAACTAGTTCTGATTTGCTCTTGTGCCCCAGGAACAAATTCCCACCAAGGTCATACCTTCCCCTTGCCAAGAGAAGAGTATTAAATACAAGAAACAAATATTGATGCAGAAAATGAAACAACCTACATAGGTGATAGTAGGGAGAAGAGAGAGAAGCGTGAGGAACTCAACAGAGCCCTGCACATTCATGTCCCTCACAGGGGTGAAGAAAGGAACTGAACCAAGCTCAGCAAGCCACAATTTAACACTCTCCCTGCTAGATCAGGAGGGGCCTCTTTGAGAGACACATGCCAGGAGCTTGTTTGCAAGGCACTTCACCACCGACCCCAAAAGCCCCTGGGAGTGAGCTGGGTACACTTTGGAGAGCCCTGCTGATGCCTAATCTCTGCGTGAAACCGGCTCTGATAAAGAGTAACTCTGGTGGCCAAAAATGATGCAGCGATTCTCAGGCAGACTACAAGCTAATCCCCAGGATCATGATTAACATGTTTATTTTGCTCAGTTAAACAGATTCTAGTGTCCAGGGCTGGGTGTAAGCATTGCTAAGAACACAGTCAGTAAGCTGCCAGCTTTGGGTTGCCTTTGGTGATCTAGATGGCCACACCTGACTCTCTAAAAACACTGAGATTCTAGAGAATGAGGACGTGGGTTTCTTTCCTTTTACTTTATGTATTTATTCATTTATTTATTTGATTTTCTAGAACTAAAGTCTGCTCTGGTCCGCCATTGAGCAGTCTTCCTAAATATAAGACCATTGTTCTTTTTAAGTAGTCAGCTATTGTCCTAGATTTAGGCAGCATATTTTTTCTCTCATTGCTCATCTAAACAAAATTTTACAGGCTAGGAAAAAAGCTTTCTTCTCAGTAAGAATAACATAAATAGTGAAAGATGCAGAAAATAGCTTCTGTCTTCTTGTCCAGTGGCTGCCAGGTTCTGTAGTAAGGGTTACCCATAAGATAGGGAGTAAAATGAGCTTGGTCTATAGGACATTTATTTGCTTTTTGCTCTCACAAGAACAATTAAGCCACCTGACTTTTAAATAATAAACAGTTCACTTAACAGCCACTAATAGGAGAGCACTCTTACTGTCCTCACCAGGTATTTCTTGGCTTAGAGATGGGGTATTTGCTCTTCTATGACTTGATTTACATGACTTACCTGTCAGCTACATGACTAGTGTGGGTGGGGGGTGTCCTTTATGCCCCCAGGCATGTGGTGAGAGAAGAGGGAATAAAGACTGAATCAACTTTCAGGGAAAGCACAGAGTGATATCAGGACAATCAGACCTCAACCAGGGGTCATGAAGTGCAGGACAGGAAATGTTCTCTTGTACTTTCTGCGAAACACCATCCTGCTTCTGACATAGTCCAGATACCTCTGAAGCTTTCCGTGTCCTTTGGATACCTTCCCACTGCCAACCATTAGAGTGTGCTGCAGACGAGCAGTCACTAATTACATCAGAGGAAATCTGAGCTTAATTCAAGTTGCACATGCAATGCCAGGACCTCTGTTCTCATCTTTGGAGATCTGGGCAAAACAATATCTCTGCCTTCTCATGGCATCTGGTAGCCACTGACATCCTCCATGGACCCTGATGCTCTGCACTGTCCTCTCCTGTGCTCTATGTTCCTCACTATCCATTTCCCATTCTCCTCCAGGCTTTATGTGCCTATCCAGCCCCATCACCACAACACCCAAATGACTCAAGGGTTACAGGCTCAAGGAATGACACAGGCAAAACTAATCCTGATTTGGGGCCTGAAGGTATGTTAAACAACATTTGTGTAGCTCCATATTTCATAATTTCGTGTCTTATCTTCCCAAACAGAAATTAAGAAATGTGCTCCAAATAAACAGAAAAGTCAATTGAAAATTAAGTTTTAGGGGGATCTGAATAAGTCAGAAATTTGGTCAACATCCAGTATACTTTCTGGGGAAAAAAAGGAGAAAAGAGCTTTGGAAATAAAAAAAAAATTATGGGGTTTATCCTTGTTTCAAAATGACATGTTTTTTCATTTAAACTGAAAGGAAAGGACTGGACTAACCCCTGAAGAACATTTCCCTGAAATTTGGGAAAATCTGGCAGTACTTTTACTTTTCCCTTGGTATGGTTTTTTTTTCCCTGTCTTTCATTTCCTCTCTTTCCTCAGACCATCATCTCTCTTTACATGACAGGATTTCTGGAGTGGGGAGCACACCACATGTTCACACCATCCTCCACATTTTCAAACCTAGGAGTCACGGAAATATCTCTTTAAGGGTTAAGACCCCAAGTTGATGTAAACACAGAAACAGCAGAAGAAGACAGGTCCAAGGAAATGCTTGGCTTCAGCCCCTGCTCTACACAGACTTTTTTGTGTGATCACAGGCAGAAACTGGGCTTTAGTCTATAAGAGCACAGTACCCTGGCTTTTCAGCACAGCCAGGAATGTCCGTGCTGTCCCCTGTTATATTTTGTGTTGGGTATGATCTGGGGCAGGCCAAATGTCTTTGTGGCAGAGAAATTCCTGCATGGATCTGAAGACTGGTCCATAACTCTGGTCCACTTGCCCAAATACAACAGGCTGAAGCCTGTACCCTGAGATTTTGAGCCCAAACTCAAGTGGTTCAAGTGTCCTAGCTCAGCAAGGGCAACAGTCCCGTGGAAGGCAATGTCACCCTCAAACCACAGTGTGTTGACCCTGTGGTAATAAGTCATTTAAATGAATATCTGGGTAGATAGGCTTCCATTAATCAAGCATGTGACTTGGAGAACAAACAGCCATTGAAAACATCTAGACAAGCCTGGAAGAGTGCAGCTGTTAGCATTGCACACTACATTATCACCATATATTTAGATTGTTATTAAGTGAACTTGAAGTAAGGCATTCTCCATTTGTCATTTTCCCCCTGGTGAATTCAGCTACCAACATTGATTCTTTTCTTTTTTTTTTTTTTCTTTAATCTGAAAATTTGTCTATTAACTTTTCAAAACTTATTAATCTGTTTTCACTTCATTGGTAGCAGCTTCCCCCCACCCTCTACTTAGCTTGTTAAAACTCAGAGTTGATTAAATATGACACAACAGTAAAATATTACATAAGCTCACAAGAAAATTTTTATTTCATTATCAGCACAAAGTGAGTCATCTTGAATATGACACTGGCTTTGGCTCCATTTTCTCTCAGTTTTTTGCTTTGGTTTTATATTTAATCACATCTTTTTTCTCCCTCTCTTTGCACTTACGATTTTGTTTTTCAAATCCACAGCAGAACGATCCAACTTTGTTCTTACACTATTAATTAACACCACGCTCTAGTTTCCCACATACTTAAATGATGAATAAGGTTAAATTCCAGACAATGTTCTGTACATTGCCATCAATTAACAATTTTCGAGGCAGCGCTTCATTAATAAACACTGATCAGCAGAGCCCTTGTGTGGAGTGCATTGGAGCTGAGAAATTGTACCAGAGCTTCTTTAATATGTGAACTGGCATGTGTGGTGTGGCTGAGCGTGTGCACAAGTGTGTATGTGTGCGTGTGTGAAAAAAAAATCAATGCAATATCCTAGGAAACTCATCAGCACATCATCTCCTTAAAGGTTAATTAAGAATTTGAGGAAGAACAGAGGGGCTGAAGCAGAGGTGATGGACATCCGTGTCTCTCCAGATCATTAAGTACTAATTAGGTTTGGAAAGTCTATTGAGCTTCCTTGGTCTCATCAAGCCATGTGATGGTCCCTGGATACCTCAGTGTGAAATGCCATCAGCACTATATCTCCCTTTATGAACAGGATGCACTTCAGTCTCAGGTGTGCCTGCTGTCTCTCTGTGCGTGTGTCTGTATGCGTCTTTTGGTGTGTGTCTGATTAAGCTGTTTTATGTACTGCACAAAAAGTGCGTGGAGAATACAGACCCTTTCAGAATCATGTGTAACACAGCATTTTTGCTGGAAGGCTAATGAGGCAAAAAAAAGGGGGTTAAAAAAAAAGGGCAAGAAAAGTTCTTGTTAGCTGTAAACTCAGAATGAGCAGGGTAGAAACTTCCAAGTTCATGTAAACCCTTTTGCTGTGCTAGAATCTCATTTAGGGAGGAATTCCAAACTGGATTCCCTTTACTTATGATTCCTGAGCTTAAGATGGAGGTGGAGGTGGGTCTAGACAGGAGCTCTGCAGCAAAAGTTATTAGAGCGAGACCCCACCATGCAACTTCAAAGAGACCATAATATGTATTTTGTTAATTACCTCTTTTAAAACTCTTAGCAAGAAGCTCTGCACAGCTAAATCCCAGAAGTGGTGACAGGTTTTTCAGAAATGGTTTCCATGGAATGTGAGATGCTGCTTTTATCTTAATTTCCTCACTTTTCAGTATTTTCCAGTCTACAGGTCTTACAGGGACAGATTTTTCTCTGGGTGCTTCCTTTAAATTGGATTGGAAATACAAATTTAGATGCTCAGCTGTGGACAAGGATCTAGCAAGCAAACCAATCTGTGCCTGAAAGAGACCTTTGAGGTGCCCAGAGACTGAGTCAGCTCTCAGTGCTAATGTACAAAGTAATTCAAACCAGATGCCAGTGATCAGATAGATTCTTCTGGAAACCAGCCTTGATGGTGTTATTAGTAAAACAACACAGCTGGCTCTGTTGTGAGGGTTCCCTCATGGTAACTCAATAAAATTTGTTAATTCTAGTTTTTAGGCAGTCTTAAGATAGCAGGATGGCATAAAGCTGCTGGAAGGTAAAGGAAGAATAGGCCTGGTAGTACTTCAACGCCGTCAGTCCAAAGAGGTCCTTATTCAGGGATATGCAAGAGGTGTCTTCTTCATATATAAAGAGCTAACCCACGCACCTACTCCCTTTCTCAGCGTGGAGAGAAGAATAATGTGCCTTAGATATTAGCACTCATTTAATAAAATCGTACCAGAAAAGGCTGTCCTCTGGGCTGGCATTTTCGAGGGACACCCGGTATAAGGGAGGATGGTGACACTGGGGCTAGTCGCCGTTGCCTTTTTGAGCCCAGTGAACTTTGACTTTGATTGCACAAGATGGGATGGAAGTTAATGGTTCACTGGCTCAAACTGCTGCCCTGCCAATACTGTGCTTTTAACATTTTGGTTATTAAGAACAAGTCTAGTTGGATTAGCAACATCACTGTGGGGAAGGCAGCAGTCTGGGAACCACTGGGATGTGGGTTCTTTAGGGTGCATCTGGAATTAAAAACAACTGCCTCCCACTCCCACCACTACTGCCACCCAGTTTTCAGCAGGAGATGGCTGAATTGAAAAGCTACTGATAATGCTGCAGCCTGCACGTCTGCTCCAGAATATCAAGGACCCCTTGATAAACCCACTGCAATGCCTGGAGCACTTCATCTGCAGGCGACTTGCTCTCTTCAATATGGAGAGGATTGCCACTAATCCTGGCGCATTACTGTTCACTTGACAGAAGTCGCCTGAAACAACTTGCGTCTGTTCTTGTCCTGATTTGCTGTCGGTATTTATTAAGAGCAGTGTGTTTAAAATGGCACACATTGTAGCCTGCAGATAACATCTTAAGCTTCCTGCCTATACCAACAAAAAACCAAACACCCCCTCCTGCGAAAATCCTCTCCGAACACGGTCACGCCCCTCTTTGCTCAGCCATGTTGACGCTGTTTCTTCCTCCCCAAGAGATCCCTGTGAGAGCAGTGGTGGTAGCAAGAAGCACCTTATCTCTGGTTTTACTGATCACCACTCCTGAGCTGCTCTGAAATGATTTTAATATGTAACTGAAGTGATGGAAAATGAAGTATTAACCCTTCAAATCATCTCTATTTCCATGACTTCAGTAGAGAAAAAGGTTAAACTGACAAGATCTCTGGTTCTCAATTAACCAATGAGGCCTTCTTCTTCCTGCCCTTTCTGCCATGACTGAACATCAATCTCCAAGGATGTAAAGATGTAACAGCTTCTCTGAACCTTCAATCTTAACCACGGTGCTTAGAAGTAAACAAGATTCACTCTTAAATGCTGAACATGGTGATGGTTGTGTGATGTGGGCATTTATTTACTAAGGATGTGGTTTGACTCAATGCCACTGACTTGTCAAATTGACTGGATCTACATAGTTTAACTTTTTACATGGCAAAGATGGTGAAACTTCCCCACTTACTCCTACTCTGATTCTGATGGGTGTCTGGACAGGATTGCAGAAGTACAGTAAGTCCTTGGAAGAAAGAAAACAACTACTACTAGTGAATTTTGTTTTGCAACATGCCTTTTCTAGTTTACAGCAAAGGCCCTACAGTATTTGTAGATGAGTTGGTGACAGCCATTTCTCCTAGCTTTTGAGATCTCTTGTTTTCAATATCGTCACAGAGAAGGAAACATTATCAGCTTAAGTAGCAGAGGACAGTTCTCAAGCACATGGGAAAATAGAATCTGTTTTTCTGTCTCCTACACAAAAACTGTGGTTCTTCTGCAAATTCAACTGACATACAGAAAAATAAGTCTGGGAGGAGAGGGATAATCAGCTTTTCTTTAAATTAGGAATACACTAGAAAACAAAAATTATATCCCTCTGTACTTCCTCTAAAGGGCCTTGAAGATTTTCTCTTGCTAAACTGATTTTGTTAGAGGACAAAGTGTTCAGACCTATCAGGTCCTTAAAGACGTATTTCTTCTATTCTTGGATGGACAGTATGCTCAAGAATTTAGCATCAAACAAGCTTTTTCCTGCTCTTTTTTGCTCCCAGCACATTGGTCTGATGAAAAATTTCATCACTTATGTGTGTGAAACGTGTGTGTGCATGTGTGAGGGCATGCATATGCATAAGTCTAGCATATTTTAAATCATTTTATATGTCGATATATATGTGTATATATATGTATTTGTGAAGAGGGAATACTCTTGTACCTGGTCTGGGTGTTTCTGTACTTTAGGCAGTGTGCAGATAGAAAGTGGTGTGAGTTAAAAAAGAAGGTTTGTTTTGAGGTAACATTCCTGAACAGCAAAAGGAGTTAATGTATAGCGTAACTCTTCTGATCTCAGCAACGTACTAGAAGACAAACTAGAAGACATTTCTGTCTTTAAAATAAAGGGTAGATTTGCAAAGCAAAGCCCTGTACAGCAACTTAGTCCATGCAGCATCCTAACATTTGTCTGGGACAAGCAACATTAGGTATGGCAGACAGTAACGGCGCTCTCAAATGAGGGACAGATGGCTGTCCAACACTGACACCGCAGGTGTTCAAGACTTTTAATTCGGTTTCATTCAGTGGACCTTTTGCTCTCCAATCCCTTGCTACCGCTGTCAAACTTTTCCAGAAGCAAGAAAGAGTGTGGGGACAATGTGATAGAATTACAGACGGTGGTAGAGTCATTTGTTAATCCATCGGGGAAATTAGGCCATCAGACAACAACCTGCTTCACAAACAGATCTCTGGGAAACAGGTGTGTGTACTCTGTGTGCGTGGTTGTGTGGGGTGGTGGTGGAAAGCTGTGGATGCAGGGCAGGGGAAAAGGAAGAGGACTAGCTAGTGAGCTTGGGGCTGGGAGGTGGCAGAAATGACAGCCAGGTACTGACGGGATGTAACAGGGTATCCAAAAGAGTAAGACATAATGTCTGCTAGAAACCAGCCTCCTCTTGGTTTCATTTGAAAAGCTCAGATCAGAGAAGGACACAAGCTCCCTGGCACCACAAGTTCTCTGACACAAGTTCTCAGAGCCTTGACTGTCAATGTCCTTGTGGAAGTGGATGAGATGGAGAAGAATAGACTAAAGGCTCCTTTGTACTTTTCTTTCTTTATCCATTCCTGCAAAGAGCACAGTGCTTGAAAGCTTTAAGCATTTAAAGTTACAGATGGAGATGTCTCTGTCAGCATAAGGCAAAGTCCTTGGTAACCCTAGCTCTGGCCCTGGGAGTGGAAGGTGAACTGTATTACTTTTGTGCAGTGATGGTCTTTTCATCATGATGGTCCTTCTGGGAACGCAAACCTGCCTGCAGCTGCCTGTTTCTGGAGCCCCCTGTGACACCAGGTACTCCTCAGCATGGCTGATGAAAGTTCAGGTATGGAGTCACCCTAAGCAGCATTTCCTCTCAACTCTCTCTTGCCTGTACAAGCTGGTTCAATGTTGTTGGCCACTGTGTAACTCCCATGGAGTTGCTGAGAGCTGGAGAGGGACAGGGAGATTCTGCCTTGGCTGGCTACAGCATTTACAAAAAAACTTCCTGTGAGCTCTGAAGACAAGAAAGCCTGTCTTCCTAATGGTTTGTACTGTGAGTCCTGACCTTGTCTGGATTTTCTGGTGTGCAGTGAGTGGTGTGCTCCAGCACGTCCCCTCTTTCTGTGTATGTGTGGTACTCACAACTCCACATTGCAATGTATTCCTCTGTAGAGGCTATAGATCTAAATCACTGTATGCATCTACCCTGCCTGAGGAGAGGGAGAAGAAGAGGAAGGAATCATAAATTGGTATCTGGAAGTTTTGATTATTTTTAACGAGGAATCCCCCAATTTTTTTTTTCCAACTTTTAGGGACACAGCTTTTTCAAGATATCAGGAAATATCAAAAGAATTTCAAAAGCATCTTACTAAAGACAGATTTGTTTGGAAATATATTTTCCACTGAAAAAGAAAAATGCAAGTGCACTCTTTTGACCACCTTTTGGACAGAGTTTGAAGTGAATTTCAAGTCCTAGATATCATGTATTTCACCTTTGATGAAATTATATAAATAAATGAACATTTTTGTTTACATTCCTTAAGAATAACTGTATTTCCTCGTTCTGGCTGCTGGGGATGCTAAGCTGTCCTGCTTCTGCAGGGACAGGCAATGATGCATGGGTGTATTCCCACCCTTATAACCAAAGTGCAGACCATCCTTCAAGAATTGTTCAGGGAAATTGCATATAGCATTTTGAAAAGTCATGTTCTTTACACTACGTGTGAGCTAACCCAACTTTACATCAGCAATTTGTCCGTGATCTCTGCAACTTTTATTTTATTTATGGGATGAAAGGAGTCATGATTTGGTCAAATTTGAAAGTTCAGATGCTTTTTAGTTTTCTGCATTAAAAACAAACCTCCCAGGCCTCATCACTTTTGTCTGTCTTGAGCTGAGGTGAACAGCCTGATTCAAATTTTTGTAAATATACTTCAGCTGGTCTCTGAGAGGTACTCCGCACTGCAGAGGAATGAGTCACGTTGTTGCTTTCACTTTTACACTGGGGATACTGCTCCTGCCAGATCTTGCCATTTACTTGGAAAACTAGTCAGCGTTCCTTTCATATTCCAGATTGTCATCCTTCCTTTCCCCCTTCCTCCACCCTCTGGGAGCTGCAGGACAGCAGCTCTCTATTGTCCTGCGGAGATAGACCTCAGCTGAGTGAAGTTGCCTGATCCCTGGAGAAGGAAGGAAGGAAAACAAACCCCCAGCAAAACAAAACCTGTTCCCATTCACACCCCAAACCTTGAATATTATCCCTTTGTGCCAGCTGCACCATCATACTACTGCATTCTATCTTGCCATGACTTTTTTGGTGGAGAGCTGCCTATACAATCTGTGAGCACTGTTGGAACAGCCCAATTTTACAAGCATAAAGTATTATGATTGCATTGATTTCCATCATAAATCATATTTTCCATCCTCTGTCTCTCTTTCCTTGCACTGACTGAATTAAGCCTTGGTGTTTTCTTTAGCTGCTGCCAGAGCTGAGGCTTGAGATGATATTAGGGTAATGATGATAAATTTTAGCCTCAAGCCAAACCATTTCCACATTACAGATAATGTTTTTTTCCAAATAAGTTCTGTTATTGGAATCCAGGACCCACCACATCTGCAGGCTCAGAGGCTGCCTCAACAAAGTCTCTTTGCTGTAATGGGTTTATAGATTTGAAAATTTGCTCTAAACAAATAAATGAGAGAAGAGAGGGAAAAACGAATGAAGGAATGGAGGAGAATCAGCCAGAAGGAGGAGAAAAAGGAGAGAAGGTAAGAGGAAAAAAGGGAGAAAGGAAGAAGACAAGAATAAGGAAAAGAAGAAATGGAACCATGAGGGGAAAAGGAAATAAGGAGTATTATATAATGCACACAGCAAAGTGCTAGCCAGCCTGCCACTAGCTGTGAGTGTTTAGGAGCAGAGCTGGTCCCACAGACAAGCACAAGTGCCTTGTACCAGCACCAAGTACTGCAAGCATGCAGACCCACAGCTCTGTGTTTCAGATTTCACCCCTGCTGTCTTACAAGACTATTCCCTGTCATCTCATTTCATCTCAAGTCATCTCAGAAAGGCCTCAGACAAACCATTATAATATTACTGCAGAATTTCAGCTGTCCCCACAACGGACCAGGATGAAACTTAACTAAGCCTGACCCAATATTAGTATCTCTGCTAAGGCTTCAGTCTCAGGTGGTGTCTTACTGGTATAAAATGATTCTCATTTTTTGAAGCTACTACAAAGCAGGTCACCTTCCCACTTTTGTCTGAGGGGAATTCAGTCTGTGTAATCAGGCCTGAAGGAGAGTGTCCCATGCTCCAGAGAGTATGGATTCTGGGCACAGTGACCTTCAGGAGAGAAGCTGAGGGAGGCCAAATGCATTACTTGCTTGTTCTTCAGCCACTGTGAAGGGAGGCAGTTCACCATTTCACTGTGGTACCTTACAGGGGTAGCCCTGTATAACCCTGGATCCCGTGTCCCTCACTGGTGCTCTGTCCCTGATTTGGAGCATGGATCAATAAATCTTGTGCTCCCCCTGTGGCTTGTAAGCACTTAAGTGCCTCTCTGCTCTGGTCCTCCCATTAACCTGCTGGAGAGTTTTTTGTTTGTTAGGCTACTGAGTGAGTGAAGTCCCCCACAGAGGAGCCAGGGCAGAGACGTCTGCTTCAGCAGCAGGCAGCCCTTGGAAATCGTTCTGGCTCAAAGCAGTGCAGAAGTTCTGAGGAGTTCTGGTTTGGGAAATCACCTACAGACAGAGACACTCCAGTGGAAACAAGCACACCTTGATTCCTTACTCTATTTTTCTCATGGTTTGCCCTGACGGGCGGGACTTTCTTACGGAGCTGCTTAGCACCTGCCACCATTTGTACATGCAGGCAAACAAGAGTTTCAGATTCTTTGTTCATCTTGAGCTGTAAAATTGCACCTCATTAGCTTACACTGTGATGGTGGGATTCATCTGAAAGAAAGCAGGTATCTTTCTTCACGCCCCAGGTTCCAGAGAAGCAGAGGAATAACTAATATCCTGATTCATGTTCCTTCCTCTGGAGCTGAGCTGTTATTGTTCTTCTCAGCCCTAAGTCAGAAGCCCTCACTGCAACAAGCCCAGGCAATGCTGAAATACAGCCTGATGCAGATGGTAGGGGCCAGCTCTGATTCTGACCAACGTATTTACAGCCAGGAGAAGGGAGAAAAATGGACCTGCAGATAGGTAGGCAGGTGGCAGGCAGTTTATTTCGCTGGCAGTGCTGGAGTGCCTACTTTACGGGATGCTAAATGCAGTAAGTGGGGAGGAGAACAAATTTAAGAGGGAAGAAGGAGGCAGTGAAGCAGTCAGTGCTCTTCAGGGTATGAAGGGAACATCCTGCACTTCCAGAGGAGTCTCAAAAATAAAAACACCCTCAGGATGCTGCCTTTGCAGGGTCTGTGTCTTTATTATTCATATCAGTCCCTAAAGAGGTGCTCTCTCTTAGGACATGAGTCATCTGGGAAATCCAGCAACCCTGCCACATCCCTGCTGCAACTGTGGGTTTGCAAAGACAAAGTGTCCTGTGCTAAGAGTGCCAAAAGACATGTCCTTAAAATTGGGCTAAACCATTCTACTTGCTTACCTTGTTTGGGTGAACCAAACCGTGATCAGTTCCACTTCACCAGACTAACTGGTGATCCTGCCAGCAGCCTTCCATGAAAATGCACCTGGTACCCTGCTGCTGCAGCCAGACCCACCCAAAATATGTGCTGTCCTCTGTCACTCCTCAAGGCTGACTGCTAACTAACATAGTGCTGACTAACCAAATTGGACCTCTACGCTGAGCCTATACTCCTACTCCCAAGTCCAAAACTCTCCGGGAATGCAGCAGGATGCCAACACATAGGGCAGGGCTCAGCAATACATTTTCCTCTCTGCATTTCTTACCCCACAGTGGAAAAATTCAGCAGAAATTCTTTACACGTGTTGCTTCGCTCATGGATTGCCTCCCTTTTCATTCCGCTCACTGCAGAAAAGGAGGGACCACAACTGAAACGTGGAATTTCAGTGCAGTAATGCACAGCTTACAATGCAGGACTCGTTTCAGTGAATGGATTGACCACAGGGGAGGTCAGCAAGGTAGGCAATGACAGCTGACGCTGTAGCTGTGCAAACTGAAGTAGACATAAAAGCAAGCACCATGTAGGCTAAAAAAATAAAACCTGTGCACCTGCAGGTGCCAGGACCAACCACCCTAAGACAGGCAAGAAAAGTGTGGAGCAAAATTTCCAGAAACTTCGTGTCCCAAGAAGTGCTTCTACACAGTTCTCCCTTCTCTGACTACAAAAACTGGCCAGAAACAAAGGTGCCATTTTTGCCTGGTAAGTTGCAGTAGCAAAGGCGGGAGTTTGATTGCCATTCCTAGGACCTCATGGACAAGGTACATGAGAGGACAAAATCACTCTCACATTTACTAACAACGAGTATTGCTGCTGGCAGGCACACCACAGGGAGAAGGATTAGATAAAGCACAGAGAGCTGCCCCATCTTCCACCTTGTAAAGGAGCATTTAAAAGCCAGTGCAATGAAGCATTTATAGTTACTGTGGTTGCACCAGGCAGCTTCAGTCTGCTGGGCTGTGATACTAGGCCTGGTTTGGAATGAAAAGAAATACTAATATATAGTCAGACTATTTCATGGGTGATATTTTATATTATTCCATTTGAGCAGTGTTTTGGTTTATCTTGCATTTAATTTGAAGGATTGAGCAGGTTCCCAATAAATCCCATAGTAAGGTCTACATGAGAAAAACACTTTAAAAAAACCCCAACCCAACAACAACAAAACCCTTTCTTCTGCTGCTGCTGATAACAAGGCCTATTACTTCCCAGCCTGTGTTTGGTTTCAACACTGTATAATCTCTCAGTTGCAAACAAGAGACCAAGACAGCTCTGACTAGAGCTACCCTATAAATGATTTTGTCCTCAATGTTTGTTCTCACTGGAGAGGTGCCAAACTCCCTGCTCATGTGGTTTAGGTACAGGTGGTGAAGAGGCTTTTTGGCTGGTTCATAGGTAATTCACTGGGAGTTTGCTAGGGAAAGACAGGTTTGCACCCAATGAGAAAACAAAACTCTTTAAAGAAACCTGTGTGCTGAGGTTAACGTTTCAGTTCATCATACTTTATCCCTGCTTAGACCCAGCAGATGATGTCCCCAACCTCATGGGGTTTTTTTTTTTCAACAAAACACCTAATCTGAGCAATAAAGATTCCATGAGGTTTTATGGACATGTAGCATACAGGGAATTACACCTGTCCTTGGCCATTGCCTCTCCCAAGCTCTTGGTGACATTTCTCCCTTGACCTGCCCCAAAGCTGACAAAGGCTGACAGCAAACTGGAGCTCCTTGGCTGTCCAAAGTGAGGGAGAGTGCCTCTATTTAAACTGATGGGCTTGGACTGGCTGTGAATAAATTTAGTCTAGAAATGAAGAGGAGACGGAGATGTGGAAGAGCCTTCCAAACCAGAACAAAGAACGGGAGTGATCTGAACAAATGCAGATGCCTATAACAGAGCCAGACCCCTTCTATTCAATGGAGAGAATGAAGCATCGCTTATGAATCATCTCACCCTAATGAGGCATCCAAAATAGACCAGATGAATCACAGTCCAGAAACACCTATTTTTCTCCCCGTGCTGTGAGAGCCCAAGGTAACTG
>QWTY01032708.1:0-15664 GCA_008033365.1 Pseudorectes ferrugineus | reverse complement strand
AAAAAAATTCTGTAGTTTTTTGGGAATTTTTCTGTGTCTGCCTTATTTTGATCCTAACAATTATATGCTTTCAAGCTGTAATTTTGAAAAATTAGTGGCATTACAAAAATTTTAATGAGTGATTAAATCTTTTGCAAACTTTAATACTTCTGAACATGAAAAGCTAAAGATATTTATTAAAGTGAACCAGGTCTTAAGAATTTCACAGCTCAGTACCTGTCGTACAACAAATCAACTGAAGACTTGCCCCTAGACACAGTACATCTGTTGTTTTTCACAACATATTGTGATATTGTTACATGTTCTGCTAACCAAAAAAATTTCATGTTAGATAAGTTTAACAGTTTGGCTACAAAATTCTGATTAATCGTTTTGAGAAAGGGAAATCACCTTTTCATGAAATATGACACCAACCTAAAGTATTAATCTTTAAAAACCAAAGTTATGTTTTATCTGTCTAAAGTATCACAATTCTAACAACTTACCATGGGTTAAAATCCTTTTCGTATCCTTCTTCTCAGTTTTTAATAAATGTGCTTTGCTCTTATTGTTTTAGAATATTGTCTGTACCTTACAGTTCAACACTTTGTAGGGTATATAAATATGGATTGTGACTTATGGTCTTGATACAGATAGATTTCTGGATGCCCCCAAAATGGCTGGTACAAATTAGCAGAAAATTGCCACCAGAGATCTTCTGTATAAACTCTTCAGCATTAATAACTACAAGTTTAAAACTGTAGCACTGCCATACAGAGCTTTTGTGGATTTTCCCCACATACTATCTTCAAAAGCATTTTGAACAACTCTTTTCTGTTCTCTGGGATTTTTTGTTTGTTTAGTTTGGTTTGCATTTGCTAATGATGCCCAGTATCTGACCTGATGATGGTCAGTTCATCATAGGTAAATGTCATTGGTAAGATGGGTGTCTTAGTCTCATTGACGCCATTCCAAATCCTTCATCTTCTTTAGATGGGACTTTTTTGTCAGTACATGTACTTGTATGTGACTTGCCAAGATGTTCATTGGCCTTTAAAAATGTCCTCTTTTTTTTTTTTTTTTTTTTACAGGCTTTCTGATTAAAGGAAATTTGGCAACTACTTATAAAAGTGCCTGTTTCTCGAAGACAAACCCGACATTTTTAAGGGTACCTGCTCTACTGAGAGGAAGGAACATTCAATGTGTGTGTACACAAATATTGACAAATCATCTTGACATGCCTGTCAATACAATAGTTTCAGAGATACATTTCTTAAAAAATATATATATTTTTTTCCCCATAACTGGTAAATTCATGTGTCCTGTGTCGTGCACTGTGCAATGTTATGAAATGTTATTGAAAATATCTGTTCTCCAACCCTATGCTGAGCTACCATGTCTGGACATCACTGCTAACTGCTGGGGTAAGCACTACTTGATTACTGATTAGTTTCTCTGCTAGTGCACAGAAATGCTAGTTGTACCAGCCTTCTTGTATTCGTCTGCTACTGTGAATTTACACTTAGCAGAGCAGACATTTGGAAAACAGTGCTAACTTCTGTAGCTTACTATCATTAATGATATTCCTCAGTTCTGCAGTTTGTATGCAATACTTCTGGACGATCACTTAGAGTGAGTGGAACTTACACCGACACACTTGAAAAAGGATGAATGTCTTATTCTTAAATTGAAATCCTCATAGATGTTGTCAACACAGCTCATATTGCGAGTTCATTGATCTTGCCTTGAGAGCTTTGATTTGCTGGGGTGTTGAGGCAGGAGCATGGTGGGTTTTTTTAATTAACTGACATAGGAGTGCAATTTTGCACAGTGATTAGAACAACACAGCTATCATAGAGAAAGAATCAAATTTTTGCTGAGAAATAGGTCCTAAATGAACTGTTGTTCTAACAGAGCACCTATCTTATCATGGTAATAAACTGTTTAATTGTCAATAAGATTTCCCCCTGCCCCTCCAAACTAACTTATGAAAACACCGAGTTTATTGTTTTGTGCATGCGCACTTCCCTTGCAGTTCTGCTGATAAAACTCCTCTCAATGTGGTTATTTTCCTGTACATTGAGCAATATGAGGAAACTTGGATATTACATATTTAAAAAGGCTGTTTGGTGTTCTTAAAGAAAAAAAGAAGCCTAAGGATGGATGATTATTGGACCAAAGCTTTTGACTGCAATACTACTACCTTCTAACAAAAATGCCACATTATCATAGGTATAATTCAAGGACAAGACAATTGTAGAACCCATAAAAAGATGAGGAATCAAGAAATACTTTAGTGAAATGTTTAATTAGGCAAGAAAACATCTATGGTTAAATAGATATATTAATACATAACTCTCAGAAAGAACAAATGCTAGCAACAGGAGAAGTTTAGACTAATTCATTATTTCTTTTGGGCCTAGATGCATATTTTGGATAGAATCTTGAGAACATATTTTGATATTTAATTGGTAGAATTTCAAATGTATTTTATTCCCAAATAATGTCCACTGAAACATTCAGGAATCTTTCCCTTAATTCTCTAAAAGGGCAGTCATTCAAAAAATATTTAGTTTAAGAAAAACATATTAATAAAAAATGCTATGTAGTTTGGTCATAAAGACACTTTAATGATATGTGTCTTTAATGTGATTTGCTTGTCACACAGTCATGCGTGAGTTTTCTGTGCAAAGTGGACAGGAAGTCACAGCAAAGGTGTACAAGTGAAAGATTTAGAAACCTGTTAGTAGGCTACATGTATATAACTTTGTAGGAGTACTGTCTACATCAGTTGGATTCTCCTAGTTAATGTGATTAAATAATGAGCTCTTCTAAATTAAATTCAACCTGAGTCATGACATTAAATCTTCATTTCCTGATAAGTTAGACCTTGCTCTTGGTTTGAAGATAACTGCCTTCCTTGTGCCATACTTGTTTTCTGTGGAAAGCAAGGACATAATCTGAGGAAGTTTTCCCTCTCCTGAGACCTAGAATAGAAAAGTTTTAGCTCTGCACTAATAAAGTGTGTCAAAACATGTTTATTACTTTCAAGTCTAGTATTTCATGGCTATATAGGGTAAGAAATTGGAATTCACTGCCATCCAGGGCAAGTCTCTGAGGACACTATCTATGAAGAATGGAAAACTTTTCATCAAACATGTAAAAGCACGATATCACTCACATATAGGGAGAACAGATACAAACACAGCATGGTTGATGTTGGAAGAAACCTCCGAAGTTCATCTGGTCCAACCCCTCTGTTCAAGTAAGGTTGCCTAGAGCCAGTTGCCCAGGACCATGTCCAGACAACTTTTGAATATTTCCAAGGATGGAGACTCTACAACACCCCTGGGCAACCTGTGCCAGTGCTTAGAGTGAAAAAAAAGGCCTGGTGCTCAGAGGGAACCTCTTGTGCTTCAGTCTGTGCCCCTTGCCTCTGGTCCTGTCACTGAATGTTACTGAGAAGAGTTTTCTTTACACTCCCAGATATTCAAAGGTATTGATAAGAACCTCCTGAGCCTTCCCTTCTCCAGGCTGAACAGTCCCTGCTCATAGGAGAGATGTTTCAGTTCCTAAATCATATTTGTGGCCCTTTGTTAGACTTGCTCCAGTATGTCCATGGTTCTTTTGTACCGGGGAGACCAGAACTGGACAGAGCATTCCAGGTGTGGCCTCACCAGCACTGATTAAAAGGGAAGGATCACCTAGATCAACCAGCTGACAATCGTTTGCCTAATACAGATGAGGACACCCTTCCCCTTTCTTGCAGTAAGGACATATTGCTGGCTCATGTTTGACTGGTGTTCACCAGGAACTCCAGGCCAAAACTGGTTTCCAGATGTTCACCCTCCAGCATAAATTGGTAGATGAGGTTATTTCTCCCTCGGTGCAGGACTTTGCACTTCCCCTGGTTGAACTTCATGGTGCACTTGTCAGGTCATTTCTCCAGACTGTCAAGATGCCTCTGGATGGCAGCATGACCATCTAGTGTATCAAACAATTCTTGCTGTTTTGTGTTATCAACAAAATTGCAGGGAGTACATTCTGCCCCATTATCCAGATTGTTAATGAAGATGTTTAACAAGACCTTTGTAAAAGTTTTGCAACTATAGATGTTGTTATATATATGTTCTTCAACATATACCTAAAAGAATTCCCTATGTCAAATTTATGATAAATCCTGTTTGATGGAAGTTTCTCATTAAATACTCTGAGAAAAAAAAATTTCAGAATTTCTCAGAAATCTTTTACATCAGAACTAATATTATTATCCAGAGCATAATTTTCCAATGATACTATTATTTTATTGCAATAATTCCAAAACATTAGGCTCCTACCAGTACAAGGTTGCTACTCAGTTTCAGATAAACCATTTACATGGTACAACCTCAGTTTAACCATTAGAAGGTGAAAGCCCTTCCAAGAAAACCTCACCTAATTGAAGTCTCATATATACAGAGTTCATACCTAATAGTTATATCATTAATTTATAAACTACTGGATGATAATTTGAATAAATATAGTTCTAGCTCAGTACACATGAGATAAAAATGAATCTCAGTTTTCTAGTTTGATACTATCTTCATTTTTCCTAAATTTTTTTAATGCTTAGCAGATTGTGTGGAAAACTAAGGCTTTACCAGATTTACATCTTGCATAGCAAGCATAGCTACTCTGACACAATAGACAATAGCAAGCAAGATAATAGTTGTCTTGACTTTACCTGCAGAAGATATCTGAAAAAAGCATTTAGCTTTTTGTTTTATGTTTTCTTTCCTTTTTTTCCCTATGACATCTCAAACTGAAATGCTGCAAATCCTCTTTATCTTTAGTTTTGTTTGTGTGGAGAGCATAAACCACATTTAACACATAATTATTTATTAGGTATTTGTTATAGTCATTTTATAAACCAGAATTACTTCCTCCCCTGCTGTTTCCTATCTAGTCACTGGATTCACCAGAGTTAGAGGCTGACTGGTACAGTAAATAGTAGGTGGGAATTTTTTCATCAAACTTTACTATGTGTACCAAATTCACACTCCTAAAACAAAAAATGACATAGTTATTATTTCGGAAGGCACCTTGGTAAAAGATAAAAAGCATTGAAATTAATGATAAGAGACAAGAGACTACAAACAGCTGATAAATAAAGTAAATATGCAGAGAGAAAAATTAAGATTCTGAAAATATGATTAATTTAAGGAGGAAAAAACCTAAACTCTGATATTCTTTTATTAACTGAGGAAGGTAAGATCCATCATTATGCAGATAGCTGAAAGTGTTAAAACATGTTTGATTCATGTCTGAAAAGAAGCTGAATAGGGCTGTGGTTTTCTGAGTAGCCAGGTGGCAGTTATGTCCTAGGCAAAGCTGCTTCATCTCTCTTGCAGAAATTTTTTCCTTGAGATTCTTCCATTTGTTGTTCAGACACTGCTGTTTCTTCAACCACAGGATAAACCAGATCAAGGAGATTACTTGGAGCTATCAGATGGGGGGAAAAGAAATGCAGGGGGATTTTTCAGCTGGGTCATCTTCCATATAAAGTCCAAACTTTATTTTGTGTTTTCTGTCAAAATCAAGTTTAGTGAAATACCATCTAGATAAGGGCATTTGGTTCAGGAAGGGTGTTTGACATCTTGTCAAGCATCTGACACCTTGTCAGGTCATCACTGAAAAGCTATCAGAAATACATTCATGGATCATCAGCATTAATTGTGTTACAACTAGTTGTCCATCCACTGGGACAATGTTTTTCATACTTCTAGTAAGTATGAAGGAAGCATCTGTGTGAGGAAAATAGGAAGCAGACAGAAAATATCTGTTTCAGAAAAATCTCTTGGCAGATTGGTGGGAAGGTGAGGACTCATCACCATATATTAAAAGGACTTCAAGTGAGAGAGACCAAGAAAATTATTTTCAGCCCTTCAATAAAGTCTTTATTTTGATTATGCACAGGTCACTGTAGGATGCATCAAATACAGTAACAGTGACCTGATAAATCAAATATGATAAACTTGCAAATATAACCTAATGGAGCATTAGTGAATTTGCAGAAGGACCTTTTTTTGTATGTTGTCAGTGGTCTGGAAGCAGACAAGATTACTGCTGATATAATGTGCAGGTGAAATAAAAATGCTGACTTGCTAAATGACAAATTTTAGGTTTTTTTCTTGACTGATTTTTTAAATTTTTTTTGAGACCTCAAATATGTCATCATTGCAAAGTTGTGAATTTTAGAAAATTATAGTAGAAAGAAATCATGCTGGATTTTATGTAATTTAGTATTTACTTTTGTTGGGATACAGGGCTGGCAAGAATTTTGATCTAT
This sequence comes from Pseudorectes ferrugineus, assembly GCA_008033365.1. Taxonomy (NCBI): domain Eukaryota; kingdom Metazoa; phylum Chordata; class Aves; order Passeriformes; genus Pseudorectes; species Pseudorectes ferrugineus. Next base: position 9,357 of record QWTY01032708.1, on the reverse strand, counting down.
AACTATGGAAAATTTTAATACAGTTACAGAGATATTAGCAGTTTTTGTATGAAGACAGAGGATGCTGTTACTTCAGTATTGTTTATTTATTGATTGTCTGATACTTTGAAGAATAGCACGGCAAATGTTCATGGTTTCAGAAGAGTTATTGGAAAGATCTGAGGCCTGAGCACTAACTTATTGAGAGACAAAAGAAAAATCTGGTCACATTAATCTTTGTAGAAATATAAGAAGAGTTTATTTTTGCACAATCTCTAGCAACTATAGAAGTAGAAAATTAGTACTGGAGGCCCTCTTAATCTAGTAGAAGGCAACGAGTTTCAAGGATGGTGAAGAGAGAAAGCTAGAAAAATTTGTATCAAAAATGAGACATCTTCTTTTAACAGTGTGTGTTACTGATGTTGAACAAGCCTACCAGATTGGGTAGATTCTTCATGCACCTGAATTGTTTAGTTCTAAATTACATCTGTTTTTAAATAATAAACATCAGCTAGAGGAAAAGCTATAGGACAAAAGAAATACTTGATGAAATTCATTGTCCTGTATAGAACAGATAAAATTGCCATTCTTAACTTTAAAATAGTTTGTGAACTTGAGTATGAAGAATCATATTTTATACTTTTTAGGAATAACTGGGCATGTTTTGAATACTCGTGAGCAGGTTTTTTGGGTTTTTTTTGTTTTTTTTTTAAGGCTACTGAAAGCAAGTTCAAACTACCTTAAGGGCTAAATGAATACCACATGCTGTCTTAGATCCTAACACGTTTTCACTTCTGAAGAATAAACAATAAATGGGCATTAGCCTTAAAATTTATTTTTTTAAACTCTCTGTCACATAGCTCTCTGTGTTCTTTGAACAAAGGGAATTCAGTGAGATATATTTCAAAAGAACTCAAAGAAATGACATCTCAAAGAAATGGCCAAATAACTTGGAACTTTCTTTCTCTCTCTCAAAATTGCTTGCTGAGGGATGCTTGTGACACAGTTTTTTGAATAAATAGCCAAACTTCTACCTAGAAAACAACTCAGGTAATTCTGAATTTTAAGAAACTCTGTAGTGTTGAGGTCCCAGGTTGAAAGAGAAAATCCAGGGAAGTCATAGAAATTGTGTCCATCCTTTGTCCAAAAAATCAATTATTGAACTTAGCAAAACAGTCTGAGAGTAATTTCTCGTTGTCTTTAAACTTGTTTTCTTCTCTAAATTGCATACAAATCAGCCCTCTGGGATAGCTAATTTGATGGTTAGTTGAGTTTCCTTTAATGTCCTTTTTAGCAAGAACTCAGCCTTAACTATGAAGCTGTGAAATGGCAAAAGTTTTAGCAAAGATATAGCATTTGCATATTTGGTTAATATTTTCACTTTTATGTTTACTAAATAATAAAACGGAATACATGTTTTAAAGAAAACTAATATCCAGAATAATAAAACCAGTTCTTCTAAATATTTAATCACTGAAGATTTAGAAAAATAATTATTATTGCTTATCTAAGGAGCCCACAACTGGGACATTCAAAGTCTTATTTACATTCATAGTAACTGAGGAGTTTGATTAGGAGCAAGGTTAAATGTGACAATGAAATAACCACAACTGTGCTTATATATGTCCTGCTATTATATGACTGGACATGTTTTTAACTACCAAACCAGTAAAATTGAACAACTCTGACATCCTGATAACTGAACTCACCTAGTAACACCAAACATTTGAAAATGATTGACCAGCTGACAGAAGATGTCTTTATCACAGAGGGATCATAAAAAACCCCCTAAGAAACAGGCATTCCCAAAGAATACTACAAACAATATGTCTAAAAATTAAAAAACTCGAGGACTATCTTCAAACGGCAGTTTATTTAGTTTTATTTTTTTAAACCAGTGGTCAGCACTGTGATTTTTAACCATATTTAATCAATGGTTTATCTTATGTATTGTACATATCAGAATTTACCCCGTACTTTTAAAAGATTTCTGAGAAAGAGAATGTTGCATTTCAACTTTAGTCTGATTTGGCAGATACCAATCCAACAGTGGATATCTCATGTAAAATTTAGGCACTTGAATTTTTAAAAAAAGATAAGTAAAAACATTGCATAATCACAGAAATTAATTAAACCAACCAGAATTAAATAAAATTAATCAAGTAGTTATATAGACTTTTTGGAGTCAGAATAATAGTACTATTATCTAATTGTGTCTTTGCAGATAATGAAGATATAAGTCTGATTTTTAGGATTACAAATGAGAAATTTCTTTTACATATAAATTTAATAAATCTTTCCAAATATTCTGTTCACTGAAAATAACATACAAATCACAAGTAGGGACATGTTCAACATTTGAAATCTGGAAATGGACCTATAATTTATGTTTGTTAAATGATAGATAACTGAATCAGGACATCTGGTATAATGTACAATAATTTCTGATATAAAACATGAGCTTGTGATGTTGAAAAATCAATACAATGAAAAATCCCCCAGAGCTGAAGAATGTGAGGAGACCATACAGGAACAAAAAGCTGAAGCTGCTAATATACTTGACCAACAGAAAAAAAATAAAAGTCTGTTCTTGAAATTGAAAAACTAGACAAGACCTTGCAGTCACTGCATCTGGATGTAATAGCTTCCTAGCAGAAACACGAAGTGGAACTTGCTCAGCTAGAACAGCAGATAACACAGCTTGAAAGAGACCTTACAGATGCCAGGAACTTTTTAGTCAAAAAGATCAGGTGTGCTTTTGCTATGAGAATGAGCAAAACAGCTATCTCTTTAGAAATCGCATTGCAAACATGAAGGATCTGCGCCTGCACTACCTCATACACATTTGTTATGAATTCTGTGGAAAAAATATTTTATCACTAATTTTGTAAGTACATATTTCTCTGGTTTTTGTCTCTAAATTCAAGATATGTTAGAGTTTGTGATAGCAATTCTGACAAAATGCATACTGATAAAAATAAAATGAGTACAGTAATATGACAACTTCTCTTAGGTTTGTGTGGTTTTTTTTTTATAAATGCATTTGCCAGTTTTACCTGTAAAACCCATTCATATACATTTTCAGTGTCAGAAATCTACCTTGTCATACTTTTTCTTGGGATAAAATGTACATAGGCCTAGGAGTTTTATTTACTCTTTTCACTTTTCTCTGTGAATGCTTCCTGCACAAAAAATGTTCATAAGATAGAAAGGTTTAGGCTTTATTAATAGCATGGTATCTCTATCAATAAACTACACAATGAGAAGAAATGATTTCTACTTATTTGGGAACTTTGCCAAATACATAATTTCAATTAGCAGTGACAGCATTTAGGATACTCTGTTTGTGTTAATATTTTGTCTTGGTTTTTTTACTAGCATACTGAAAACAATAAAAATCAACAAACCCTTAATTTTTGATTGGGTTTCTGAAAGAGATGTACAAGGTATGAGACATCTGCAGACAGCTTAGAAATCAGCTAATGAGGAAGTAGTGTTGATTGTTTAATTTCTAATCTTTTGTTAAACAAAAAGAACAACAGAAGGGAATTAACTTCCCAACATTCTTTTCCTTGTAATTAGAACCTTTTTATTATTTACCAAATAAACAGAAAGAAATGAAACATATTACTGCGGCAGGATATTATACCCTGTCTATTATGTTTTGCACACCTGAAAAAATATGTTAATACAAATAATTGTTGTCATGTTAGCATCACTGGTTTCAAGCTGTCTGAAACAATTTTACATTCTCAATAAGGAATATTTAACATTTGAACCAAAAACAGTACAGCACGAATAATTAAAGGCTTAAGTTAAATACATAGACAGTCATTTAAATTTAGATCTGCAATAACATTTACTATTATTCTCTAAGGCTTTGACTGTGCTTGACAGAAACAAAGTACTCTGGGATTAATTTCAAGAAATGGTGCCAACTGTGCGCAATTTGCTGTAATTAAGACATGAAAGAGTACTAAATATTCAGATTAAAAGAAGCATGATGGAGCATGATAGAGAATCAAGGTGTGGCATCAAGCCAATAAAGCACAGTCAGTCATGAATACTCCACAGTGATTGATATGAAACTTATACCTATAAACTTGTAGCATGTACTTAACAACTCTGCAGGTAAAAATTAAAATCATGGCACTGTGTCTTAAGGAAAAGGGCTCTTCTAAATCCAAAGTCCAAAGTGTGTGTGACATCTTCAAACAATAACAAAACAGAGCCTAATAATGTATTTTTACACAAACAAGATGTTTAAACAATGAAAGGGGGGGAAAAAAAGGTAGCGTGGTGGTTTTTTCTTTTGGGATATCCCTATGCTTTGGGATATCCCTATGGTTGCAACAACCTACAGCATTCGCCAGAGTGCCAAATGAAAGAGATCTCTAGCAGTTGGAACCAAGAGATTAAGTACCCCCCTCCTTTTTTTTTATTCATCAAACATTTTCCCTTTTTTTTAAAGGAAAAGTATTCATTTAGATCAAACTGCATTTCCCATTTTTCTCTCAGAATTAGATGGAATATTTCTTCTTGCCTTTGAACTTATAAGTATTGATTAATGATGTATTTATTATAATACTGAATCTTTTCTTCAACAGACTTTTTTAAATTAAAGTCTTTGTAACTTTTTGATCCTAGAGGAGATGTGGGTACTTGACCCAATTGCTAATGAGGTGCTGTATAATCTCATGTATCCTATAGCTCAAAATAGCAGGATGCAGTATAAAAAGTACATCATAAAAGACCCTCTTGGAATGCTTTTTGTCTTCGCAGGCAATACGCAAAAGAGATGACCTTCTGAGAAAGTCGGAAGCCGATTTCCTGCAGGCGAGGGAAGGTATCAAAGCAAAAGTGGCTGAGGTGGAGCACCTTGACAGTGTGGTCAAGAAACTGAAAGCCAGTATCCAGGACACACAGAAAGAAAAGAATCAGACAGAGACAGAAACCACCATACTGAGAACTGAGATTCAGCAGCTAAATCAGTAACTGCAGGGTGTGCATAAGCAGTGCAGAAAGACAGGTAATAATGTACAAAAATAGTAATATTACAGAAATATGAATTTTGTACTGTCTAATGGAATAGAATTTTAAATCATATGGACATATGATTGTTGCAATCAAATGAATATAAAAGGTTCCCTGTTTGGCTCTAGGGCAAATTTACAGATACAGACTGTGACTTCATCAAAACGAAATAAACACAACTGAATTTTTTTTGGTAGTTCTATTTCTGTACTATAATCCTTGTATTAATTTGGTGAAATATCTATTTCTGTCCCAGAACACCTGTTCATTCATTGGCAATGCAAAATGTAATTTGAACTTAAAAAATCTGATATAATTCTTAATATTTCTGGTGACTTTTTAAACCGATATGATTAATCCCTGTATAGATAAGTTAACAGCTTTAGCAGTAGTGAATTAATGAATATGGATAGTTTTTTTCAAGAGAGTAGTGTACACAAAAGCAAAACAAGATGGAAAAAACAAGGAATCATTTCATTATGGGCAATAAACTGCTTTAAATAATTTTTGGTTGGTACTTTTGGCTTTCACACTGAACATGTGTGCTAGAAGTAGTTTTCAAAATAGGCGAAAGCAACAAGGAAATTGCATTATTAATATTTTGAAGTCACAGTATAGTAGAGCTTGAAATATACTACTTTTACCAAATAAAATATTAATGAAGTCATTTGGAACATAATAGACAGCCTGTGTCAACCCCTTAATTTTCTCTTCCACTATTCACAACATTGCCAGATACGTGTTTCTGGATAAAACCCCCTAGAGGTCTGCTGCAAATTCTTTTTCAATACAACCAGATCATTGCAGATAATTGTATTACACAGGGTATTGATCCAAAATCGTTGTGCACCGGAAACATCTGAAAAAACATGATTATAGCTTTCTGTTTATTGTTCGTACATCATATAAGCAGGCTTTTGTGTGAATCACCTGTAAGAAAGGCAAGGTGGAAACATCAGAGAAATTACCTCTTTACAAGAATCTATTGATCACTTTAAATCAAAGAAGTATGTTTGACATAAGATTACCTGCCAGTTTGAACATTAGGTACACTATGTTATAGCCTGGGGCAGTTGTAAGTCTGACAAAGGGATTGTAAATAAAGCATGCAGCTGCTAGCGCCTCTGGCTTGGGATCAACCAAGGCTCAAGTCCAAGGCATAGGTAAACTTAAAATAATTTAACCCTTTTTTACCAGGACGCTTTGTGAGTTAACCTGACTATCAAAAGTAGTGACTAAATCACCTTTTGTATGTTTAAATAGCTGTGCAATTACAAAAAATACGTTGTTGGATCTGTTTACAAATCAAAGCAGATAGAAATAAAATAAATTTTGGAAGATAATTCCATCTCCACACAACAGATAACAGCTCTAAACTACTTCTAAGAACTTCTAAAGCATTGTTAAAAATCTGCTTCTGGATAATCCAGACAATGCTATCTCACAAAATTGACAGGGACTTAATAAGTTCTAAAATTTAAATAAACTTCATTTGTTATACGAAGGATTGTCTTCTGGACAAAAAATTTAAACAGATCAACAACTGAAAACCTTTTAATGGCAGAAGTTTATTTTACATGGAAAATATTTACCCTTCTTTTGATTTCAAACCCAGATCGAGTACTAGGAACCCACAGATAAATAACGTTATTCAAGTAAGTAATCATATTGGTTCCAGTGAGACCATCTACCATACAAAAGTTATTCACAAATGTATTCAGAAATGGGTCCAAAATGCACTGACAAATAGAATTTTTTATATGTTATAATTCTTATTGAATGATGACAGCTTAGGCTTGACTTTACTAGTATTGCTCATTTTTTAGATATGAAAGAAAAATCGGTTATAAATTGTTCTTTAAGTTGTGCATTTTTTTAAACGTGTTGACATTAATAACTGTTTAACTCATTAGTTCACAGAGATTTGGATTTGCTTGATATTCAGTAAAGATGAGCTGCGGGTGATATCTACTGCTTGTTAAATATTTAGCTGTTAATGTTAGCTGTGTACCTTTCTGAGGCACAAATTTAAACAGTTTATATACAGTACCTTTACTCATGGAAATGGTGACTGTTGTTGTGTTTTGTGAGAAGTCAGGTTATGTTACTGTCACTTAGAAAAGAACAAAGCAATTTTTTTATATAAGGAAATTGATCTTCTGAATATTCTGAATTCATAAAGGAAGATATGATAGCTGAATTTAGATCCTGTGCATATGGTGAACGTTGTCAAACATTAAAGACAATAAATGCAGAATCATGTTAACAGAGCACAAATGTTTTTCTTTAAGGGATTCTATCAATCTAAGCCTGGAAAATACTGTTTTTTGACTTCATTGAAGTCTGGTTATTATCACTCTTTAACATTATATTAGAGCCCATTAAAGAAAGGGGTTTTAATTTATGATCACATAAATGCCTCTGTTATTATATTTATTGAACTGTGATCACTAAAAGATTCTTAATTTCTTAGATTTTTTTGGTGTCAAATTTCAAAATAATTTGAATACTGCATAATATAGGAATTGCATGCTATAAAATGCTTGTTGTGAAGCGCTTGTTTTAATGCTTAGTTTTATTCCACGATATCCTAGACCTGTTAAATACATGTGCCTATACGTCTGAAGCCATATATTTACGAAAGAGTATAAAAACAAATACATGTGTGTGGATTTTTGTCTGTGCAGGAACACATACACCTGCACACTAACACAAACTCGTGTGTGCACATACTAAGGGCTAAATATTTAAATTAAAGCCTATGTACATATATCTTTTACGAAAATGGTCAACAAAGAACAAAGGAAAAATGTCTTTGTCTTAAATCACTTATTTTTCTGAGAGCTGGCAGTGCACGGCTATGGTTTCTTTTGGTCTAAGGAAAGATTGCCATCTATTGGATGACCTTGGAAAAGAACAGGTTTTTACTATGTATATGCTCTGTTATTCATGAAAAAATATAATGAAATAGAAGACTTCAAGCTTAAATTGTACATGTTACTATTGTTAAATGGTATAAAAGCTGCTTTATTTTCAAAACTGTGATTTTGAATTCTAGATTGACTTATGCTGCAAAATACAAAAGCAGTAGGTGTTTGCTTTAGAATGAACTAACTGGATGTGCATGTATACAGTAAGCTCTGGTAGCAGTTTAAATGTTTGCAGAATATTGAATCCAAGTTTCTTTATTTAAGTTTACTGTAATACAATGAAAGAGACTTAAGCCAGCTATTAATATATTTATACTATATTTTCCTCTCAAGATTTGGGAACAGAATGATGCTCTTCTCCTGAAAACAGTATTTGCCCAGCTCTTACAGAGGGTTGCACTGCATTGCATTTAAAACAAAAATATCACTCGGCTTGAGCTTAAAATGTAATGCTTTCTTTTTTTTTTTTTTTTAACTTACAGCCCAAGAACTTGCCAGTCAAGATGAAAAACTTCTTCTAATGGAATCCAGCTTGAAAGCAACTCAAGAGCAGCTAAGTGAGCAAATAGCAGAAACAGTTCGCCAAGAAGAGAACAGTAGAAAATCACAGACGGAGAGCTGAAGACCCTGAGAAAACATATTTTAACTTCTGAAGAAGAAATTAGTGATTACAAGTGAGTTACTTCTTTTTCAGCATTTGAGAAACAGAGGACATTAAAGTCAGCAGTAAATCCTTTTAATATGTACTGTATTAATTATTTCTCTCAGGTAAGATGTAGTGTAAATGTGTTCTGTAACTCTGTCGAATAAACTATTAAATGTAAATGATTGATTAATGTATGTTTTAAAATACGTTCTGCACTTAAAAATTGAGTTGAAAAATACTATTATTAGGAGTCTGGTTTATTTTTAAAATTAATATTCTGTAGTATTGAAGTAGAATAGTAAGTGTAATTGTTTAATACCTATCTGTTAATGGTATTCTCATCTTCCTCTTTTTAGAGACCAAAGGTTACATATGGGTCTTATTGTCTTTCTTTTTTTGTTAGAGAAGCTGCCTCTAAGCAAGAGGCTACCAAATTAAAGGAAATTTGGTGTTTGAACTTTTAGTCACAATAGCAAGGCATATATGAAGTTGCTAACATAAACAAAAAAAAGCAAACTGTATACATTAGAAGAGTTTACACTGAAAAAAGTACTTTTGCTCTAATCAGTCAAATTTAGTATCTATTAGATTGAAGGCTAACTCTTAGGATTTAATCAAAAAAGTAACAATGTTCAAAAATTAGATTTTATTGTTTATCTTAACATTAACTACATTTTATATTGAGCCACAAAGTGATTCATTATTTAGAGTTCTTGAGATTTAGACTATGCTAAAAATTACTCACTTCAGTTGATTCTTTTTCATGCA
>QWTY01032705.1:0-21909 GCA_008033365.1 Pseudorectes ferrugineus | reverse complement strand
CTTCAAGAACCTTCAAGAAAGTTGAATTAACTTCACTTTCACAGGCTTCAAGAACCTTCAAGAAAGCTGAGGGGTTTTTATGTTGCCTTTCATTTTTCCTAATGTCAAGGTGCAAAAACACAAAGGAAAAACTTTACTCTCACTCAATGATCTCATGCTTCTTTATCTTAATCTCAATATCTTCCCTATATTTTGTAAGAAAAGTTACCATTGCCTTATCTTCCTATCTGAAAACTATGCCTGTAATTTGAAGCTCTTTCTAAATATTCTATCTATGAAATGAACAGAGAGTAGTACCTCAAAACAACAATTTGGAGGAACATCCATAAATTAGGGACCTAAAATGAGTCTGAAGAATGACTCACTGAAGAATTTAGCCTAGATTCCTAGCAAATACCTGCCACAGGAAATATATCTCAGTCCTTGTGTAGAAAATGCAGACACACTATTTTCAGAATTTCAGCTATCTAGATGAAAACAGATTAGTTTAGGAAAACAGAAAGGACCTTTTATACTAAATAGGATGTAGTGCTGAAAAACTACCACTTTTTTACATGCCTACCAAGATACTCAACAGGAAGTTCAAGAAACCATGCAGATATGATTGATACATTAACTTTGCTTGAGGTCTACGAGGAAAGTTTAACTACATTCCAGAGATGTACTAAAGTATATTCTAGATAATCAGAAAACTCTTTTTTTCCTCTTTTTTTTTTTGAATGTTGTGGTGGTTTGACCTTGGCTGGTCTCCAGATGCCATCAAATCATTCTATCACTTCCCCTCCATTAACATGACAGAGGAAGAAAATATGATGAAGAGCTCACAGGTTTAGATAAGAGCAGGAAGACCACTCAGCGTTTACTGTCACAGCAAAAACAGGAACAACTTGGGGAAATTAATTTAATTTGCTTCCAATTAAACAAAGGAAGGTAATAAGAAACAAAAATTAGTCTAAAAACACTTCCCTCCCCCATCTCCTTTCTATCCCAGGCTCATCTTCACTCATGACTCTTCTACCTTCTCCCTCTGGACAATGCAGAATGGGGAATGGGGGTTGTGGTCAGTCCATAAGTCTTTGTTTCTGCTGGTCCTTCCTCCTCATGCTCTTCCCCTGCTCCACTTTGGGGTCTCTCCCACAGGATACAGTCTTCATGAACTTCTTTTCCTTCTGTGATAAGGTCCCCAATCAAGTGGATGAAGGGAAGGCAGTGGATGTATTTTTACTGGATTTTAGTAAGGCTTTTAAAACTGTCCCTCACAGCATTCTTCCACACAAGTTGTCCAGCTGTGGGATGGGCAGGTTCATGATGCACTGGGTGAAGAACTGGCTAAAGGGCAGAGCTCAAAGGGTTGTAGAGACTGGGGCTACCTCTGTCTGGAGACTGATCACCAGTGGTGTTCCTCAGGGCCCAATTCTAGGGCCTGTCCTCTTCAATATATTTACCAACAGTCTGGATGAAGAAGTTGAGTGCACTACTGGCAGGTTTGCTGATGATACCAAAGGGGAGCTGCCCTTGATTCTCATGGAGAGCAACAGATCTTAGAGAGGGTTCTAGAGAGATTGGAGCATTGGCCTGTAAATAATGAGATGAAATTTAACAAGATGAAGTGCTAGATTCTGCACCCAAAACGGAGTAATGCTGGGCACAAGTGCAAGGGAGAGAAGTTGTTTGAAAGCAGCCCTGCAGAAAAGGGTCTGGAGGTGCTGGTCAACAGTACACTCAATATGAGTCAGCCCTGTCTGCCAAGAGGGGAAACCAGATACAGCATCACCAGACTGTCAAAAGAGTTGATTATCTCACTGGGCTCAGCGTTGGTGCAGCCTCAGCACAAATCCTGTGTGCAGTTCTAGGACCCACAAAGGATGGACCCAAAAAGGATGTGAAGGTCCCTGAATAAAACTTCAGTCTCTTAGTGAAGTCTTCTTTAGTGAAACATGAATTTCCACTGTTTTAGTGTTCAGTACAGTTAAAAACCAAGCCAAAGCCTTATGGGTGAAGATCGTGTTTTAAAGCAAGTAAATATACTGTACATTGGTGCAATAATGCCTGTAGAAAAAATCCATAAAGTAGACTAGCCTTTTGACAATATTCTTTTCTTAAATGTTTGCCTCATAATGACAGCATTCAAAATAAGACCTGTGGCTCAATAACCAGACCAGCAGGGAGTAGTGATAGTTGTGTACTTAAGTCAATATTCCAGCTTCTGTGCAAGGTTATCTTCACACAAAATGAGAATTATTGTTATTGTCTTAGATCCAGCAATCAGCATATAAATGCACAGCAGACCCAGACTAATTTGGAGTCTAGAAAAAGTTTTAGCAAGTCAAACTAAAATTTCTAATAGAAATGCAGTTTGGGGAACACCTTTTTCTGTCAAATGAATATAAATGGGAGTAAAAATAATTTCTAAATACCCAATATAAATATGCAATATAAAATAAGTAAGATTGTTATGTGCAATAAATCATGACTTATAATTACAGCTTTTAGATAGTATATTTCTTGTAATAATATGATGATATTTTAATAACATATTCTACTATAATTTATATACAAATCTCTGCATATATAAGATAAATTTTCTTTGGGAATCTCAGCTGATAGCATAAGCAGTTCTTTTGTTAAAGATGTGTATAAAACACTAGTCACTGATGAAATTAACATTCTGAATGTCAATAACAACTACTAAGTGAAAAATTCCCTCTATTTACCCATAGTAATCTTTCCCCATAAACGAAGAACTCTTCAGTAAATTCAACCAAAGCATCAAACAAAAAGACTGACCAAAAGACTAACCACATAAATCCCATATACAGCACACTGAGGTGAAACAGAGGTTGTTCAGGGTTTATCGGCCAAGCTCTGGAAAGTGAAAAGCAAAGGCATCATCGGGAAACTCCTATAATTGAGCAGTAGGAGTCTTTTGCTGAGGCTGAGCTCTATGCTGATATGTTTACCTGTTACATCTTCCAAATTAGTTAAAAGCTTTTTTGGATATGTTGACAGATTAGAGTACTAACAGTAGCATAAATGATCCAGTGAACTTCCTACTTTTTGTCTTGTTCTTCCTGAAAATGATTTCAGTCTCTTTTTAATCCTTTTGGGTAGGCCTGTTATGCTTCTAACTTGCTTGAGTCAGAAGTACACTGATCTGCACATAGTAGGTGACATGGAGACAATGGAGAGGTTACCACATCACTACTATTTGCATGTGTTTATTCTTTGTGCTGAGGAAACACGTAACTGTTCATATTGAATTTTTCAGCCTTCTCAGGTAGGCTTAGGAGGAGCAGCTGCTACATCTCAGTCTCTTAAAATGAGAACCATTATGAACCTTATCTCCTATCTGAAAATTCAAGGCTGTCAGGAGTAGCAGTAAGACCTGGGTAGCAAACGATCTAAAGCTGAACACACACTACTCAGTGATACATGTGTGCCAACACACCTTCAAACAAGAGGTTTCTTACCTCAGCAAGTGTTTTGTCAGTAAATCACATTTAGTTTGCTTTCACTCAGATCATGCTCTGGTCCCTATATCATAAATGCGTTGAAGCTCTGGAATATACCTTGAAGGAAAACCTAAACTTGGACCCTGAATAAGCTCAGGATGGCTGATAACATACGTAATGCCCAATCTTCTACGATTTGCCTCAAAGTTGGACACACGTTCATTGAGAGAGACAGTTGTTATTTACTTGACAGCATTTTCCGTTCTTTTGCCCAGCAATATTCATTAGTCTAAATAAGATTTCATTAAGAGAGTTTTTCATATGGGAAAAAAAAGGTGAAACTTCAGAGAAGTTGAACTGTGAGCAGTCATTATTTAGAGTTGAAAATTATTTGAAAGCATACTTTCTGGTCTTTCTTTCAAAATCAAGTAAAAGATACAATTTTTATGAATCTATATTTTAGGGTCTGAACTGGGGTAGCATGCCGGAAAGAATCTGGAAAAGAAGAATTTTATAACCCTGAGCTTTGACCATTTGAATGGGCTGTGAAAGACACACAGAAGACACATATCCTTATGAGGTTTAACTTCTCCCCTCTGTATCTGTCTCCAACATCCAAACACAGAGCTGGTGGCAAGTCTGTCTTGGGTATATTTCTCTCTACCTCAGAACATAGGTCCCTTTGGTAGACTGGTTAAAAGTCTTAAGTTTGTTTCAACATGGAATTAAAATTATACTTGGAGACCTTAAACTTTTTTTTATTTTTTTTTTTTTTTTTAGATTTCTGTTCGTGTCTCTAAACATAAAAATGAGATTGAAATATCCTGCACCATATGTGTAAGTTGTTATTAGCAGAATCATTGGTTATGAAACACAGTTCTCTGAGATCCTTCTGGAGGTAAGTAATAGACATCTGGGAAACAACCACCTCTGATACTAGTTCCCATTTCTTTGTCAGGACTTATCACACAGGGAAATATGATATGAAGGAACAGAATCTCATCTGGTGTCAAGTTCGATATTTCCTTATGCTCAAAGCAGACTCTGAAACAATAACTGACAAAGAGAGAGATGAACCAGTTTGATCATCTCACCAGCCTCTAAGGGAGAAATGTGTCAACGGGTTACAATATGTGCTCCTATTATTAACTTAGGACCCTAATTTTCATTTCTTTTCCTGCTTTCAGAGGAAGACGGATGACCAATAGTCAGAGGAAGTTCCCATCACATCAGTGTCTTTTATAGTCTAAAAATCTCTGAAAAAATTATCTGGGAATCTTAGCTTGGGAGGAAGAACTGCCTGACAGTCCTGTTTATTTATATTTACTTGAAATTACTCTTTTACAAAAACCTAAATATCATTTTAGAGCAATAAGTTCTAAAGCACTAAGTACATGTCCCATTCAGTTATTTGCATGCTTGAAAATACATAAATATCCTCATGCAAAAACATACTTTTTCTACTGCTTCCATAGTGATAAGAAATTTTTTTGCATGCTTAAAAATAAATTATGCAGTGATAGGTACATTATAGTTATAGAGAAATACAGATGCCCCCTCCTTGCTGCCTCTTACTCACACTTAGTTTTACATGACAACACAACTGAACTCATTGGTGTTGATATTTTTAATGGCTATCTCTAAAAGCAAAGATGAGATTATTCAAAGTGTAAATCTTCCAAATCCAAGTTCTTACAAAGAGGCCACCAATAGTTAATACTATTAGGTGTGGTAACACCAAACCCATGCAACTTTATTTCTAGGAAATTATCAACAGACACTGTAACGATAATATATTATCCATTTATAGTGTACAAATAAATTGATATAAATGAAATTTATGGCATTTACACATAACTAAGTCTGACTAAATTTATAAGACTTAAGATGCTCAGCTGTGCTAGATGTATTGGTTGATAACAATTTTCTGTGGCTTTTTGGGTCTTTCAAGGTAATGAGTTTAAAAAATTATGACACAAAGGTTTGTATAGAAGTTTTTATCTAGTAAGAGGGTCAAAACCACAGGAATCATGTTTATTTGTACTGTTACATAGCCATTGACCTTTTCTAAAAACAATACACATAATGCTGGATCCATTTCTAACCCAAATGCTTCATTTAGCATCTTCATATACCTCTCATTTCCACTAATTTTAAAGCATTTCTATAGTTATTAATTCTTAATTTTTAATTAATTTTTATTGCCTCTGTAAATATTTAGTCAGGCAAATAAGTAACACAGCAAACGGTACCTATTATCAAAGAACATCTTCATGACAATGAAAACATTACTAGTAAACCCACAGATAATTGAAATGGTACAATGGCACTTTCAATGAAAGAATGACTCAAGTATAAAACAATGCTTACTTAGTAACTTGAGAATAGAAATAGAAATAGAAATAGAAATATATGATAGATATTATTAAAGCCAATAATGATTTAACTGCTGCAAAACCTCTTGTGAGGTGAAAAGGGGTTATAATCCATATTTAGAGATGGGGAAAATGCTGCAGCATAATTTTACATGTCTCCATCTTGATGTGCCAAAGCTGAAGCCCTTGTGCTTTGATCTTAGAGTTGATGAGCTCCTACATCTCTAAGTGAAGTTAATCATGAAATACTGAGTAGTATATGTAACCACTAAGAACACACTTTTTTTTCAATCCAGATTGAAAGGGTGATTATTCATCCACTTTTCCATTTTGAAGATTAGATCTTGGCTTTTGTAGTGAAAGATGCTTTTTGTCATATTGTGTTTGATATTTTATAGTTTCCAATATACTGCGTGGAAGGAACATTCAGCCTGAAATTCTTTATTTAGTCTTTTGGCAGAGTCTCACTAACAACCTGCTTTTTATGTCTTCCTTTCTATTGTGATTAATAGTTTACACTTGTATTTTGAATGCTTCAAGCTACAGTCATTGTCATCACAATCCCTTTTAAAATTTCCTTCTATGTCTTCTGACACTACATGAATATTTGTGTTTGATCATTATTTCTTACAGGTATGCAGTGAAGGTAGGTAGGTGCAATTTCTCAGTATATTTTACAGTAAATTTTTTGCTTCTTTCAGTGCCATGAAAGCATAGTACAGTGTGCTGGACACAATGACTAGAAATCACTCAAAAAAAAAAAAAAGGACTCTCCCCAGGTGTTCTTTAGTAATAGATCTATCACATGTGTGTTATGACTGATCTAATCTAATTGGCCCACCAATTAGACCAGTCTACCCTTTGACACCAAAACCAAATAATTTTTTTAGCAATACTTTGTTTTTCAGAGCTCAGACTTCTTACTGTAAAATAAGGGTTCTGAGGAACTGAGGTACTGGACTGAAGACAAAATTGTCCTCTGTAACAATGCATTACATCAGCACAATTCACACATGGCTCCTCCTTCACAGTTTTCTGGTGTCGCTTGCTGATACTGAAATGTTAATAGTTAATACATACAAAACCTTTCTTCTCTTAATGAAGAAATTGTAAAATATGAACAAAACTTGAAAAACTATGTTTGTAGAGCATCAATAACTTTAGAAAAGGATTTACACACACTGTTAAAAATATAAACAGTAGCTTAGTGAAGTCAGTAGTGTACCAAATACCAAACAGAACAGTATCAGTGACTGTAGCTTTACAGTGCCTCTTGAAAATAATGCAGTTTGAGAACATCCTCAATGGAACTTGTGATTCCCCTCTGGACTTTCATATAGAAGTCTCAGTATAGTACAAATTTCCTTTTACCCTGCTTGCTGATATCTATTTCTAAGGATACACCTGTGACCAAGCTTTTTTTAAAGCATTTAGAGACTTAAACACCTTAAATACCTTTGCCTAGTCAAAAGTGAGAGAAAAGTCCTTTGATGAGATTTCTGAAGAGCAATAGAGACAGCCTTAGAAAGAGGCTCACTGAGGATTTATTAAGAACCAGGAAATGGATTTGAGTTAGCGCAATGCTAGGTGTTAGTTTAACTGTCTAATATGGTCCTTCTCTAAAATTACTGAGAAACACATAGAGGTTTTTTTGTGTATGAGATTTCAGAATTTCTAATAGATAATGCGAAAAAACAAATCTTGCTTCTCCTAGGAACCGGAACTACGGATGTTTATCATTACAAATTGAATAAGCAGTTAGATAAAGAAAGTGGAGCACAAGTAAATTCTATGCAAAATATCCTTTGAGAGTTCTAATGTATCTCACCTAACCTATTTGCACCAGCTCTGTTTGTCCAGTCACAGACAGATGAATAATTCATTCTGTTATAATGGCAATTTATAAATTTCCTGTATTGTTAATTTCAGGACAAGCTGTGTTCTAAAATGTCTTAGTGAGTCTTGTCTATTGCTCTGCAGTAAGATTAGTAATATACGTCAGTATCTGGAGAGTTGGGTGAAGCTTTTTAAATGTTACCTTCATCTGCTGAAAGTTATTGTGGTGGGTTAGCCTCGGCCAGAAACACCACCCATCTGCTCCCTTGCTCCCCTTCCTCACAGGACAGGGAGAGATAATAGGAATGACAGAGCTTATGGGTCAGGACAGAAAAGGGAAATCGTCCACCAATTACTGTCATGGGCAGAACACACTCTGCTTGGGGAAAACGGATTTAATTCATTGCCAATTAAAAGTAGAGTTGTGTGATGAGAAAACAAATGCAAACATTTAAACAATGCTTCCTCCTCTCCCATTTCAAAGCTGAACTTCAGTCCTTCGCTCCCAAGTTCTCTCTCCTGTAAGCCTCCTCCACCTGAAGCTCCATGAACTGCACAGTGGGAAGGGGAAAGGTGGTTGGGGTCAGTCTGTAAGAGTTCCTCTATGCTGCTGCTCCTCCCCCCTCACACCTTTCGTCTGCTCCAGACTAGGCTCTCCATTTAGGTAGTATCTAGCTGCTCTGGTGGGGGGTCCATCATGGGCTGCATCTCAATATCTGCTCCACCATGGTCCTCCATGATCCTCCATGCAGGAAAACCTCTGATCCTGTGCCTGGAGCACTTCCTCCCCTCCTCCTTCTCTCACCTTGCTGTCTACAGGGCTATTTTCTCACACTTTCTTCCTTCCTCCTCATATTTTTCTAGTGGTTCCACAATCTTGACAGTGGGGCTCAGTTGCGTCCTGCAGTGGGTCTCCTGGAGTTGGCTGGAAACAGCCCCTCCTCATAAAGGCCACCTCTGCACAGTCCCCCTCTCAAAGTGTTGTCATTTACTCCCAACACAGTTATCCAGAGAACATACTCAGATAATTAGCTAACAGTAATAGAATAGACACAAAGTTTTTTTTTTGTTTTTTTTGTTATTTTGGGTTTTGGTTTTGGGATTTTGTTGTTTGTTTGTTTGTTTGTAGAGGTTTTTTTTGGGGGGAGAGGTTATTCCCCTCATGAATTAGCAACAAATAATAAGATGAGGTTTTCACTCATCTGTGTTTTACCAATGCCTGATGTATAGTTTGTTGGACATTAATGACACAACTTTCTTTCCTCAAGCTAGGGCTGTGTTGTTATTTATAAAAGCTGTATGCTTTTAAGTAATAAGATAGTATTTGTTGTGAGTAATGGGAAGACTTGAGTTTTTGCAACACTATTATTCTTTTCTTCCTTGGAAGGTATGTTAGCAAAGCTAAGAATAATGGATATATATTGCATAGATATAAAAATTTATAGAAAAATAGAGGACTCATGCAGAGTGCTAGCATGCTCAAAATCTTGCCATTTTTCTACCAATTGGTCTAATAAAAATATTACCTCCTTCTTATAAATACATCTGGTTTCTATTTTTAGAACCCTGTGATGGTGTACATGACATACTAATTCATTCTGCTTTATTTCTCTGCCCTATTTCTGTACAGACGTGCTCAGTTGACCTTGGCTGGACACTAGGTGCCCACCATGCTGCTCTAACACTTGCCTCCTCAGCTGGACGGGGGAGGGAAAATAAGATGGAAAACAACTCCTAGGTTGAGATAAGGTGGTTTACTAAAGCAAAAGTGAAAGTCTGTGCGCACACAAGCAAAGAGAAAAACAAAGAGAATTTTTTTTCTCTATTTCCCATCAGCAAGCAATGTCTGGCCACTTCCAGGGAAGCAGCGCTGTAGCACATGTAGTGGTTGCTCCAGAAGGCAAACATTGTAAATAATGAATTCCACCCCTTCCTCTTAGCTTTATATCTGAGCAGACATCTTATGGTATGGGATATCCCTTTGGTTAACATGGGTCAGCTGTCCTAGATGTGTCCCATCCAGGATCTTGCCCACACCCAGCCTAATGCTGCTGGAATGTTGGGGAGACAGCGCTGAGGCTGTGCCAGCCCTGCTCAGCAGCAGCCAAAACACTGGTGTGTTATCAACCACCTTCTAGCTACTGATGCAGAGCACAGCACTGCGAGGCCTGCTGTGGGAAAATGAACTCGTCTTAGCCAGACTCAATACCACAGGTTGCAAAAAACCCCTTGCTGGACTCCTCTCTCAACACGACACTGAACTGTGCCTTGAGGATGGACTACCTGTAGCTACCCTGTGCTGCCCAGTGCAAGCATAACTCACTGATGAGCATCCAGCTCTGGCACAGATCTGCTGTCAGAGCTTGTTAAAGCTTTCTTCCAATCCACTATATGGTAATTTTCACATAACAATAGAAAACAGATGTTTTGAACAGATAATGAAATTTCAATTCTGAAGTAAATAAGTGCAACATTTTCAACTTCATTTAAGTGAGGTGCTGTGAATGCTTTTATCTCATCTAATGTGTATATCGAAAAGTTAGAAAAAAATCCTTATTTGATGACAATATTACCTGAAAGTATTCCTTGTCCCTGTAGACACATATTTCTTTTTCTGTCCCAATCTGTACTGCACTCTTTAACCCTATGGTTTACAGAAACATAAAAGCAAATGTGTGGAAAAACTGTTTAAGTCAACAAATTGCCAACTACATACTTGAGATTTCACATATTGAGTGTCTAATTTTCAAATCATTGATTTAGTTCCCACTTTATAGTCAAAAGAAAGAAATAGGCATCCCTGCAAGGTGATTTATCTCATCTTGAGGTGTCTATTTTGCCTCAGTGGTATAAAGGGACCCAGCTTTAACCTAGACAAGTAACTTTTAGACAACTGAAGCTGGATGAGATGAACTACGTGATGCATGAATGTAGCTTTAAGAATTGAAAATTAATCTGAGCTTTGCTATAGAAACAGTTGGTGTACTGCTTACTCATCCTTAATTCATTCTGAAATTGACTTCTAAGATCTATTAAAAATCCCAAAATAATTAAAACATTTCGGTGTTGGAAAACCATGCTTGCATGGGTCATAAATTGCTGTAAATTCCTAAGCTTTATATGGCTGCCAATGTTTTAGCTTCTTTTTGAATGTGGAGGGTTTTTTCTTCCATTATCTGATAAAAGTACCTGGGCTGTGCATGGATCAGAGGATATCTGCTCTCTAACTTTCTTTTATTACTCTTGCCCTAAGTGCTGAACCCTCCATTTCAGCTGTTTTTACGGTGCTCTATTTCTTACAAGGCCAGAATCCTGTAAAGGAAGGAGGAGATAGTTCCTTTTTCTTGGAAATTTGCATGTGAACACTAGCTACAAGACAAGTAAATGCACATTCACCACAAGCACAGTTCATGGAGTGATGAGGACACAGCCTCAGAGGGAATGATTGTTTCACAACAAGGAGCTCATGCATTTAAAATCGCTCAGCACCTGGGCTTGAAATGAGTCCATGCTCCTGTTGCTTAATGCTGTCACACAGTAGTTTTGGCACTGAGACTGACAGCTTGAAGGGCTATTCACAAAATCATATAGCATGCTAAATTCTGGTAACGTATTTTTTTCCCTTCCCTGGCAAGATTGCAGGAAAAAAAATTGGCTGGATCTTTATAGATGTGCATCTGGCTAAAGGGCAAAGCCTGGCTGTTTTATCACTATTAATCTATAGTTTTGGGATTTCCACTTTACTTAGTCAACATTAAACTTTGAATCTCATTTTTGCCTTCAGAAAATAATTTCTTTCCTGCCGAAGGGATGAATGCATGTGCACATGATTTTTCAGACATTGTCTTGATTAAGTTTTGACTGCTTTGGTGATATTGAGAATCTAAAATTTCTACAAATATGAAAGCTGATAGCTGTCTGCAAATAAAGATACTCTCTTATGCACATAGAAGTGCATAAAACTGAGTGACTTTTTAGACAAGTACCTCTTTGCTGTAAATGATTTGTGGTGGATACATAGGGAAAGTATAATTAACCAGGCCCTCATATACTGTGTTTATATACTGTTTTTAACTTGAGGGGTTCCTTGACCATTTGATACTGCAAAAGAACAGGGAAGTTTTAGGGTGGTAAGGTGAATCAGATGGGTGCAGTGTTAACCAAAAGAGAGTTCTGGCACAAAGTCTGATCATGAATTCTTGCTTGGAACTGCCCTACCACTACAATTGCCATGTTCTTACGCTTCTGTGTAGGTAGCCACCATTGATTCCTGTCAGAAACAGGATACGGGAAAAAGTGGACTGTTAGTCTGACTAGTAAGGAACTTTTAAAAATATACAGAAAATAGTAGCATCACAGAATCACAGAACACTGTGGGCTAGGTGGTACTTCAGGCAGTCTCTGGTTCAACATCAAACCTGCTATAGGTATGAGGCCAGATCAGGTTATTCGAGTCTTTATCTAGTTGGGTCTTGAAAAACTCCAAGGTTAAAAACCGCAGTCTCTCTAGGAAGCTGTCCCAGCCCTTTATTGTCTTCATAGTAAAAATTTTCTCCATAGAGCCAGCCTGTCATATTCAAATTATGTCTTCTACTCTATTTATGTCCATTGTTTTTTGTCCTCCCACACTGCACCACTGTGAAGAACCTGGCTCTACCTTCTTGTTGAAGAAGGTGAACTCTCTCCATTGAGGTTTTCCTTGTCCTTGACAGGGGTAAGGGGAGATTGCAGCAACAAGCTGGCCTCAATATTCTACATGTGGTCTAATAGGTAATGCGTAGAGGGGAACAATCACTTCTCTTGAACTACTGGCCATTTTCTAAGAAAACTGTTGGCCCACACAGAGCACATGGTCCACTGAGGTCCCCATGTCCTTTTCCCAAGAGCTACTCCCCATCTGGTCAGTCCCTGACTTGCAATCAGTTCTTCCTTCTAGGGGCAGGAGTTGGCAATTGTCCTTGCTGATTTTCATAAGTTTGGTCCACTTTTGCAGTCTGTGCCTAGTGCCCCTCTACAGCAGCACTACCCCTCAGCATGTCACAATTTGGTGATATCTGCAAACTCTGTGAGAACTCATTCTTTCATCTCCTGCAGGCCACAGATAAAGATGCTGACAGATTGGAGCATAAACTCACACAGAACTCTTCTTGTTACCAGCCTTCTGGTAGAATATAACAATCCCAAAGAGAAGAGACTGCGCCATAGACCAAAGATGCCAATTCTACAGGTTTGCCATGACTTGATGATCAAATATTTGAGAAACCTTGAAAAGGGAAAATAGGGTGAGACTCTATGTTTGTTCTATGGCATCGTACTGTAATTCATATAAAACACTTGCAGCTTCTTTTGCTGCAAGTAAGAAACAAAGAGTCATCAAATCAGAGCACCTTTCACAACTTCTGTCTTGCCTTTATTCTTTCCTGTCCATAAACAAATGTGGGATATTTATTTCACTTAGAGATATATATGGCATCTCTTTTTTTTCTTTTTTAGGGGGGTTTTGAAAACAACAGAAAACATGAAAAAAAGATTAACAAAATCAATACTGTTCATTATTTGAAGAGCACTTTCTAAGCATCTGGAATGTCTAATATACAAGAAGCTGGATTTTATTTGGCTAAGCATATAACTGTATGTAGCATTGTAGTGCTGGGTTTGAGTATATAATGTGATTTTTTTAAAATCTGGATTCTTACATTAGTGAAATAAATACTAAAAGTTATACATTCATGAAAGACAAAAGATATATGCTTACAAATCACAAAAATAATGTTTAACTATTTATTGTTGTTATTATATATTATTAATTTATTGCAAGCCAGAAAATCATCTCAGCATTTTTCAGTATTTTGTATTCAATTATTAAAATATTTTCATTCAAGAAACTACACATTTAAAAAATACTGTACTTTATGAAATTACAAATTGTTTTAACAGACAGCAAGCTGAACATATTGCAATACTCTTATCTCACATTATGATTAGAAGGGAAGCAAAATAATGTTATTGAGATAGAAGTCCTTGATATCTCACTTCATTGTTATTTAGGAGGGGGGAGTCCTGTTTTTTGGAGTGCCTGTGCAGGATGAACAGTGCTTTCCCAGATTCTTGGTAGTTATCTAGGCTTTGGTCTCTCAGTTTTGAGGTCAGAGCATTAACACATTTGCATTATAAAAAGAAAGAAAACTTGTTTGGAATCCCAATATATATTTCATCTGGTTTAAAGCCTTAATCCTGGATTCTGAGTGCTGTGTGGTTTTAAGAGTATTAGTACAGATTTGTACAAAATGGCTTGATACTGCATGTGTAAGCACTTTCCACCAACATTGGAAAGTTAAATAAAAAAAGAAATAAACCTAGATCAGGGTTAACAGGGTCTAGCTGCTGAAGCCCTGGGAAGACCAGATGGTTGTGTGAAACAACTATATTGCTTTCTTGCTATTGTTCTGGATACAGCTTTTCAATCGAAGATCTTTTATCTTTATTTTTAATAAAAAAGAATACAAGGAGAATCCATGTCAAAGTCTAGTTTGAAAGCTATTTAGAGTTTTTTTGTGGGTTGGGTTGGGTTGGTTTGGTTTGTTTTTCGGGGTTTTTTTTTTTTGGGGGGGGGAGGGGGAAAGAGTGGTGGCTTGGCAGGTTTGTTTGCTGCTTGTTTACTTTCCTTTTTAACATTCCCTAATGGTTGATTCACCCTGGACACCAGACACTCTCTTACTTTTGTCCTCAGAGCCTGCTTCTGCTACATGCATGTTTCAGGGAAGATGGGAATGGTTGGAACAGCAACTGGCCAAAATTCAGATACTCTATTTTCTTTAACAAAACCAACATAATGATATTTCTATCTTTGGTTTTGCACCAAATCATTCAGAAACCAAATTTGTTTAATTTTGCATGAAGAGAAATCCTGGAGAAGAACAAAAGGCATTTTCCCCTACCTCCGTCTGTTCCCATCGAGTGGAATAAATGAGCTTGGACCTGCACCTGCTAAGAGAATATTACATTCTTGGGGGGATCAAAAGTCTGGGAAATGAGTTGGCTCAGGAGTCGGGACATCTTAGAATCTTTGGCCAAAGCCAATCTGCCCAGTGGGGCTTCCTATGGACACATGCCATTGATCTCCAGCAGCTGCTACACTGGAATTAACATTCTTGTCAGGTCGACTGCTGCTGTGAGCCACATGAAATTGTCACAACCGTCCATTTCAACATCTCCATGCCAAAAAAACTGGAAAACCCAAGAGCCCAGACTTGAGTAAAAAACTGTTTAGACTGCTAAGCTCTGACCACAGAGCCAAATGTTGACCCCTGTTTAGAGGTGGAGCTCAGCAATTGGGATAAGAGTCTGAAAACCTTCCCACAGCAAACTGCTCTTGCACCATGGATAATGAGAGTTCACACACAGGAGGGAAACACATCATATCTAAAATACTGTTTAGAGCCTTGAATTGTCATAAGAATTCTGTCAGATTTTCATCAGAGTCCTGTATTTGATTTCACTGAAATTCCTTGATTTCAAGACCTTTAAATAGAAATACTTTAGGTACAATGGAGAGGTGTTTTCTGGTAAAGTTTAATTTTACTGGAAAAATTTCTTAATAGATTAAAATTGTTCTTTATTCAAATTATAAAAGGGTGACTTTTTGCATCTGCATATTTGTTGGCATCCAATGTCCTTCAGTTTTCATATTTCAACTCACTTCATAAGGCATTTGATGCTCCCAAATTTGAGTTGTTCTCAAACCAAGCAGTTTGGGTGGCAGGTTTCTAAATCTTAGGAAAATACAGAGCAGAAGTTGACTGTAGTCCCTCAGGATGTTGGGATTATGAGCCATTTCAAGAGGTCATTGCTCAATATTGTTAAAAATTAGAACAAAACAAAAAGTTTCCTGTTAGGAAATACTGAAACTGGAATCAGGAATTAAGATGACAACATAATTATGTCACTATTTCAACCTGTTGTTGACATCTTAAGTACTTGTATTTTTTTGTGTTTCAATCCCAGGAGAACTTTAGAAGACTCTGAAAATTTCAGAAAGAAACAAAAATAATCAAATACATGGAGTGGGGGGGAAACCTCTTTAATTTGCAAAATATAGGGAAGTTAATATTATTAACTTCTAATCTTAACACTAATAGAGCTTGAGGTATTAGTAAATTAAGAAGGAAGGTGTAATAAACATAAATATAATCCTGGGTCTTATGGAAAAGATAAAAAGTTCTATGGGCTCATTTCCCCACCAGTATAAGAACAAACAGGTAAAAAAACCCAAGCTAGTTGAAGCCGGATCCAAAACAGACATTTGAGTCAGAACTTGCATCTAGAGGATGCTGTGAGTGCTCAAAGTTGCTGTGGCAACTAATGAAACTTAGTTTTGAAAGCAAAACCTGTGGAAGGTTTTGAGAGACTGCAGAGCAGGGTGACTGCCAGGGTGCTGTGGCCATTGGGATTAAAACTGGATCCCACCATCCAGCCATGAGCAAGGCAGCTGGGGGCACTGGAGCAGCACCAGATATCAGGCTCTGCCATGGGGATGGGCACAGGCCAAGACTGGGCCAGGACTGGGAACCCATGGCCAGACAGGGTAGGGATGTTGGAAGCTGGAGGCTGGCACTATTGGGGCATTGCTGGAGCAGGGCATCTGGAAGATAGAAAATAAAAGTTCTGGGGAAATTTTAGGGTGTGGATCCCTGAGACACACACTCTAGATCTCCAGTCTCAAAGATGCCTGCACCCAGCGCTCGACATCTGTTCATATCCACTGTGCAGTCATTTGGCCTTTTTTGCTTAAGACAATGACAAATCTACAACTTGAGCTGGATCAGGTGAGACAATGCCCATGAGGATATACCAGACTATTAAATAAAGGTCTCTTGCATGCCTTAATTTCTGAACCGTAATGGAAAAGTGATAAGAACCCATACCATTGTGTTTCTTGAACAAATGCTGACAAGGTCAAATCCCTCCTGAAAAGAGATTAAGAGTGTGATTTGGGATTATTTTTACTACTATTTTTCATTTAAGAAACACATTTGAAATAGCAGATCTTTCTCTGTTCTATATGCCACCTTAGAGGAAAATAAAATATTGTACCCATTAAATTAAATTATTTTCATTGTGAAAAAGACAATGGTATCTTGAACAAACTGAAGATTTAAAATAAACCTCTTTATTTACTTTTAGGAACAGACACCAAAATTTTACATGAACTACATAAACAGAGCCATAGTTCCATGATAATCCAAGCACCATGAAATAAGATTTATCTTTGTGAAATCCTCTAGTACGCTGACCTAAACATTCATAATGCAAGAATAATTCTTTATTTTGGGTCTAGTCTGTATTTAGCTTAGGAAGCAAGACAGAATTTAACAGATCTGTGATCACGCAGTAAGAGCACATGCTGGTTTCACAAGTTCTCCTTCTTAGTACCAAGGTTTGCTACTGGAAAGACAATGTAATTTTCAGATGTAAAATCTGATAACATCGAAAGTCTTTCATAATTCTCTTAAGAACAAACTGTTAAAACCACTGTGAGTCTGTATATGTTACAGTTTCTGACTTTTTGTATTGTTTTTATCCGTGGACTGCATCATCTATACAATCTTTACCTACAGTCACCCATTTTCCCACATCTTTAGTTTTTAAAAACATGTCTTTCATTAATACTTTCAATAAAAGCTCCCAGATAATCTGTCTCAAGAGTTCACTTTCATTTTATGAATGGTCAACAAGATCAACATATAGGTCATAAACAATGGTGTTTTTCATTTTGAAGAAATATGGGATTTTAATTACATTGTAGAGAAGAAACTTAATATTTCCTGTCATCTGCTCCAGATATTTAATTCTATTGTTCTTCTGAAAGGTCATATCTAGAATGTCACATCTGCAAGGACACCCATGACCTCTCTTGACATACAAGTTTCTGCAAGATGGAAGCAGGAAGAGTGAAAAATGCTTCCCTGAGTATCCAAAATAGATTATTAAAACTTATCCCAACAGCTGAGTTCCCCAAGGCATCAGTGTTATGTATACATATGCACAAAAGATTTAGCATTTAAAAATATCAGGAAGCATTTCCAAATCAGTCCCAAATGACTCTTACAGCTTCTTTCCTTTGTTCATGGCTGGCTTGTTGGATTTTATGGTTTGGAGTTGGGGGGTTGCCTTTAATTATTAATATTTTTACTTTTTATAATTCAGCAGAAAGAAAAGAAAGATTATTTCTCTGAATGCCAGTAGCCCTGGGAACTTTCTCTGACGAAAGAAACTCTATTTTATGCATATCTCATCTTTACAGCCCCCTTGTTTGTGAATACTAATACTAATGGCATTCCTTAACTCTGAAGCTTATTGAGAAAAAAAAAAAAACAGCAGGGGGATATCTTTAGGGAATACTGATATTTAACTACTTCCTCTTTCTTAAATAAGTTTCAAAACAAGAACCGAACAAAGTAAGGAAACTTTTCACAAAATAAAAAAAAAAAATAGTTAAAATGTGAGCCTGGAAGCAACATTGCCTTTTCTTTTATGTTCACTAGTCTTTGAAAGATGTGCTTTAAATTCCTCAACCCAACCTTTTCTCTGTGAGTCTTGCTGCTGGTCAGACTGTATCTTTTCTCACATATCATAAGCATTCAATTCCCTGCAATGCAATTAAAACCCCATCTTTCTTCAAACTGATTAAATCTTGCAACATCTGTGAGGGAAGAAAAGAAGGTATAAACATTCTCCTTTTCTTTACACAGATGGGAGGCACAGACGAACAGAATGCAAAATACTCAAGTGGTTGCTAAATGTTAAGTCCTATTCAAATAAAAAATGTGAGTTTGTGTTTTGCTGCTCTGAGTTCTAAGGGATTAGATTAAGACCACTGATCAAGTCACTGTTAAAAGACAGAAAAAACACCACTTTCTGGACTTCTAAGGCCAAAGTGGAATATTCTACATACATTTAAAAAGATACAAGATGAGTGAGATGGGCTGCAATGAAAGTGGCCAGATATTTTCTGGGAAACAGAAAAGGAGTTTCTCATCACATATGAAAAAGGTTTTCATAATCATCTTAGCTGCAAATTAAGAAGGCCAGATTTACGTTTCAAGCAAAATTAAATATCAGTTATGAAAGAACATATGGAAATAGATTTTAAAACATTTTTTCCCCTTTGTGGAAATATGAATCACAGACTAAAATTGTGTTAATTCCAGCAGTCACAACAAGATACTCAGATGCTTTTTCATAAAGGCTTTATATAAAATAAAAAAATATTTTGTGGGTGTGCCTGTCTTTAAAATGATGGAAATATCAGTTAAAAATCACTTGTGTTTTGCCACAGAGTTATGAAAGTTTTACATCATGTATTTTCCAAGTTCCACACAAATGAAGCATTGCTCTCCTAGGTGAAAGATTCTGTCTAAGAGAGTCTTGTTACATACAGTTTAGACTCCAAGCTTACCTGGGAGAACAGAGTTTTAAAAATCTTGGGGTTTCTTTGTTCATTTCTAAAATGATTATGTATGTTTTTTTCTTTTTTTTCCCATACTAAGAAAGTAGTACTGGAAGACGGAACAAAAAGACTCACTATCTCTTGCAGATTGAAATGTATCTTGAACTTAATAAGTAAGTACACTGACAGGGCTTTACATTTTTCAGACTGTGAGATTCTTTAAGCTTTTTTTTTCCTAAGAAAGAAGAAACATCTTATCTCCTTGGAACTTAAAAAAATATGTCCTATAAATGTTTATTTTTTCTCTTACCCTTAATTACCTGTGCTTGTTCATTGATACACATCTCATATTATTCTTTGGATTAAGAAAAGGTATTGGGCTCTTGTACATCCCTATAGACTTTAGTAACAAAATCCTTGGTGCTTTTCTGAGATCCATGCTCTTGATGTCATTGAAATATGTAGGAGACAATTGCTGCTGTCTGCAAAAATTGCAAGTGCACACCTTTTAGTAACATTCTTTCTTGTTAAAGAAGAGAGAATTGCTGTAGTGACACACCTCTGTGTCTGTAGAATAGCTAAAATTATATGATTTGATGTAAGGCTTTGTGAATAATCTTTCTACCTTTATCTGTATTTCATGTAGAAGCAGCTGGAGCAATAACTTCATCACATTAGATCCTTACAGAAGCAAAGTTTTCTTTCATCCAGCTGTCTTAATTTCAGGGTACAAATAAAAATTTCCCACTGAACTACATTTTTTGTTCTCAGTGTGTTATTGATGCAAACTATATGTCAGACTTTTCTTGTAGATTACATGCTTTTAGATTTTCTTCACATATCTCTGTATCCAGAAGCTAAAAATCTCTGCTTTTTGGTGCATATGGTTGTTCATTGTGACAACAAAATGAAACATGTAGAGCTGATTTAAATGACAATATTGTAGTTCTAATTTAGCTAAAACAAAGAGAAGAGATCCACTATCTGTATCTGTCACAGAAGAACTGTCTTCTGCAGAGTGCATATGTCTCACTTGAAAATTTGCTAGGATTCTGTTTCAAGATATTTTTCCACATAAGTGATGGTTTTGCTTGCCAGAGGGATGTAGAGCAAAAAAGGAGTTGGTATGTGTGTGAATGAAATTTGCTTACACTCATAGAAAAACAACATGTTCCTCTAAAGCAGTCAGGGTAAATTTTTTCTTAAGAAGTGTCAATATTAAAGGGAGAAACTGCTACATGGATTGTTCTTTTCGATTCAGGATTATAAGACCCACTTTTCTTCCTATTTAGTTTGATAAAACAGACTCCTGATCAATGTTTCAATGCTAAATAGATCTTGCATAAGACATTAGTCTACTTTTAATATCTTTTGCTAATATAAAAAGATTGACAACAGACAATAGTCAGAATTATGTACGAGCCATATTTAGTCTCTTGATTTTACTGCAGAGATGTTATTTAAACTTCCTTTTGAAGAGGAAAAAAATAGCTCCTTCTAAAATAAAACCTGGAAGAGGTTCCAGGAATAGCTTGTTTGACTGATAGCTTCCAAAAGGCTGAAGGGTTAAGACAACCATAGGCTTGTTGCCATGTGCTCTACACAACACTTTCTGCATGTGCTCTTGATCCACAAATCCTTGACTATACTATGATGCCAGGGCATGAAACACACTTCGGGCTATAAGAATTCAGCTCTGACAGGCTGCAACAAAGCCTTCACACCATTAGTTACATTTTCAACAGGAAAAAAACCTTAAGCCCACAAAAACAGGAAATATGTCTTTTGTTCAAAGGATTACCATGTAGGAATAAAAGCCAAGTCCGTGTCAAGTTCTGCTTGTTGTGGATGCAGCTAGTTTTCTCTAGACCAGCCTTGAAGAACATGGGTGTGAATTACCCTATAAAAGTGATCTGGAGATAAAAGGTAACTGCATGGGATAAATACGTTAACCAGCCAAAATATGTGGCCAGAGCACAGCTATCAGCGCAGTCGTAGGGAAGTCCCCTGGGGACCAAATTGCCAGCCGTTCCTGTGTCTATGAAAATGATGTAAAAATACTTATTGGCAAGTTTTTGCAGATGACAGTCTTTGGTGGGATAATAAATGATAAAAAGGAGAGGTTACTTCTGTGCATTTGTCATAATCTGGGTGGATGATCAGAGTGGGGATCATTCATTAAGCCTGACCATAGTCTAGTGTGGTTAATCACTGTTGTGGCTTAACCCCAGCTGGCAACTAAGCACCACACAGCCACTTGCTCACTTGCCCCTGGTGGGACGTGGGAGAGAACTGGAAATGTAAAAATGAGAAAGTTTGTGCATGCCCAGCCTTGCTGGAGAGGTGGGGTGAGAGGCAGAGAAGGCCTTGTCACTGTGTAAGCACTGCTCTGCAACAAAGAAAACATTTCTGCATTGTGAACACTGTTTTCAGCACAAATCCAAAATAGCCCCATTCCAGCTACTCTTAAGAAAATTAACTCTCTCCCAGCCAACACCAGCACTGTCTCCCCCTCTGAGATTAATTAGTCTCCTGCTCTGAACCGTTCTCTGGAGGGTACTATCATACTAGCTTCCTCTACTGACTCTAAGGGACTCTAGGGAAATTAGCCTTTATAGACAAAAATTAGCCTTTGGAAATACATTCCCCTTCCCTGGTCTGACAAATATCTACATATCTAGGATGTGAATAATGCATATGCTTGTAGAGTGTCTTGCAAAGTACCTCTTGGGAAAAAAAAAGGACTCTGTTGACTGCTGTTGCACACAAAATATGCCTGTTTTGGAATAAGTGAGAA
>QWTY01032704.1:16122-28772 GCA_008033365.1 Pseudorectes ferrugineus | reverse complement strand
CATACCCACCATGCCCTGCACCAAGCAGCTCATAAGTCTTGCCTTTGCTCCACAGCCAACATGGAATTTATTGAGGGACCTCAGGAAGAGACTGTATGCCTGTTGTTTTCCAGCTACAAATGACAGGGCAATAAAAGCCACTGTGTCTCCCAGCAAAGCATATTTCCTTTATACCCTCAGACTATCACTTTACAACACTACTCCATTCTGAGAGAAAATAAATATTGCACAGTATCTCTTATCTGTAAGCAGAGCCACACAAAAGGAAGAATTTGGCCGTGATCTGCCTAACTTAACCTGCACTAGCTCCACTTTGTATAGTTAAAAGGGAATATAAGGGTAGATGGCATTTTTAAGATGTAATGGTCAAGTTCTGGTCACCTGCTATAAAATTTGGTAACAGCAACACTTGAAATCTAGTGGTTTCAGACATAATGTACTTTTTTTGTTGTTTGAGGCCATATTGTGATAGCATGCAGGAAGCATCAACACATTTTAAAACAGAAATTAGGAGGACCATTGATAAAAATTTTTTTTTTTTCCAGTGGTTTTGAAAACCCACTGCTTGCCACCCACACGAATGCCTCCAGACAAGAAGCACTGTGGATGGAAGTACAGATGGATATGCGCAGTGACATCATGAGGCCCCCACATCTAGATCCCATGAGCTATTTATGGCCTGTTCCAACAACTTGTTCCTACAAAAGCAGATACAGAGTATGGTGAAGAGCAGCTCTTTCTGATGAAGTTCTAACTTCTTACCTGTCTTGTGCAGGCAAAACATCTCCCCCAGGCCCAGCCCTCCCTCTAAGAAGTGAGTTATGGAATGGTCCTGTGTGCTAGACACCCTTGCTTCAGGATTCTCAGCTCTAGCCTTCCTGCTCCTCTACGTGGCTTTTGGCTTTATGGGACTATTTCCAGGATTCGACGTAATTTCCACAAGTAAGAAGAGTGAGAAGTCACCAAAAGCAGGACATGATTTCTACATTTATTCATGATATCCTCTTTTTCTAGAAGCAGCATGTTTTCAAAATTCATCCTCCAGAAGTAGGATTTCTGGCCTGAGCAATGACCGTGCTCTTCAATAAGAGTTTAAAAAGAAATAAATTTCAAGTGACTAACATTGGTTTCAACTTCCTCCAGTTTAAAAAAAAAAGAAAAAAAGAAAACTTTATTTTTGCCTGGACTGGCAGGACAATGTTCCAGTATAAAGACATCAAATTCTGAAACAAAATCCTTTCACGCACCTGGGTGACCATCATTCAGTTACCACTATCAGGCTCAGCACTGATAAGGGTTCAAGTGCCATATTTCTGTTTGACATTCCCCATAAACACAACCTGCTTGTGCCTCAACATACTTGAGCTCTCTCCCAGGCCTGCTCCAGGGAATACACATCATGCTCTTCCACACAGCTGCAAAAACAGTCATACACTAAACCTGCAGTCCAGGCACTTAATACTCCTCACAGGAAAACACATGTGCTAGTTTAAGCTAATAAAAACCCTCTCAGATGCCATATGTACACAGCCCATTCAGTCAGCATTTTACAGTTGCCTCTAAAATTTGTGAAGGAGGAGAGGAGAGTTATTTGACATGCAAAATAAACGTAACTGAAGGCAACAAAGTCAGCATTTTCAGCTAAGTGGCAAATACATTTCACACACTGAAGGCAAGTAGCTTCCTCCCGGTGCCAATTTCCTGCGCCCGTTCCAACCAGCGAGCACTGAACAGTTGTGGCTATCATTCAGCGCATCAGGATTAGAGCATTCCGAAATGGGAACTTAATTTATACCAACCAAAGCACATGATCAACTCTGTGCAAACTCTCTCCCAAAGCTTTGATAGGGTTCCAAAGAGACCAAACTAAACTTACATTTGCAAAATGAAGATATAAGCCAGATCTCTCTGAAGTCGCATACCCCATTAACCAAGCTACCGTTATGTGCAAAGACTTATATTTTTACATGAATTCATGTTTCTATCAGTTTTGGGTCCAACATAAATAAATGGTGCAGGGGCCGCTCTTTGCAGAATTCAAAGTTACTAAAGGAGAACTGCAGCTCTGTGAAACTCCCTTCACTCACTATCACCTTTCCTCCGCTCCCTTTACAAATAAAGGACAAGTGCACTATTCATTGCTGGAGGAAAAAAATTCTTTAAAAAGCCATGGCCTTCTCAGTAGCAGCTGGTCTGAGCTTCAAGACATCAAATACCTCGGGAAACTAATGGGCACTATATGGAATGAATTAAAAAAAAAACCCAAAAAAACCAAAACAAAAAACAAAAAGCAAAACAAACAAACCACCAAGCTGGTATTTGGCGGAATTCAGTAACACTGTACTCCAAAACTCTTTTGGAAAAGGAGGGGCCTTGTAAAAGCAATGCCTAGGACATGTCAAGAATAAACTCAAGACTCTGCACAATACCAAGCAAAAGTTACCCGACCAGAAGGATCCCCTCTGCAGAGCAGTACCTGAAGAGTTAAAAACAATTTCAACTTAAAGTAATGGGCACAAGGAGCCTGGTTTAGAGATAGATGAGCTGCTTCTGTGCTGGAACTTTGGGCAATGAAGGTCAGACTTAGAGTACACTTTAAAATACCCATTATTAGAACCAAAGCATTGGCTATGCATTGTAAATGCCTTAACATAGGAGAATATCCAACTGGTAGCAGTGGAGCAGAACTTCATATTACTGCACTCATTTTACTAAAGCTTGAGGCATATCTGCTCTTTATGTGAACTATACTTCCAGGTGATTCGTTGAAGGATTTTTTCTAGGAATAGCAGAATTTTCCAGGCCCTTCTCTTCGATCTGAGATTAACTGTTGCTTAAATTAGTAATTAAACTAAACATGTCTTTGCAAACACAGAGTTTCCAAAGAATTTTTCCCAGTACCTTATGTGATGAAGGAACTGTCAGACTTACTCCACAGTTAGATGAGTTCTGCCAATAATTGTAAAAACTTTTCTTGTTTTGTGGTTTGGATTTTTTTTAATGTCCAAAGATCATCCAGTGTTTAGCCTACACTTTATATCTTCTCTGCAGTTTTCAAAGCTTACTCTTTTAAAAAGTTGATTTTCGCATGTCTGTCCTGCTAAAGCCTCTCGAGATCCCATTAGATGTTAGATGTGATATCAACAAAAAACTTTAAGTCTAATCTGGACACCAAAGGCCTTACTGCCAAATCAGAGAGCCAAGATTACCCACTGGAACCAAAAATGCTCACCCCACACAAAAAGATATGTGTTCAGCAGCAATGGAACTAGTGAAAACTCACACTTGTAGCAGTTGTCTTGCAGAAGTGAAGCAAGAGGTTATATTAAGGAAAGGTGATTCCTTGCTTTAAACATACTCAACCTCAGTATTTACTAACCCACGATGCAAACCACCACTCTCTGTGAGTGGTAACTGAAACACGTGACATTCTTCACATCACACCATTACTGTGAGGTGATAATGTTTTTTCCACTGTAAAAAGTTCTTTTATAGCAATATTTTCTCAAAACGCAAAATAAATAATTACCAGGCAAAGCTATTTTCTAAAACTAAGTGAGAAGAAAAAAAGGGGGCGTCCTGATGCACAACCACCAAACACTGACATGTGAATAGTGCATGTAAAGCTAAAACAGCTCTGCTAAAAATTACTTTAATGACAACCTCGTGTTTCCCCTTTCCCCAACACATAACACATTTACATTTAACTTTGTCAATCGCTAGTACTTGTTCAGGGTTTAATTCATAACAATTACATTACACTAGAAACCCACATAAGGGACAGCCTTGTGCACAATGTGCATTTCCTCATCAGCTGGATGGCCAAAGGAAACCTACTAGATGTGAAAGTGTGGTAAAGCTGTGTCTCATAACTGGGTATTTGAATATTTATAAGCTATTGCACTTGGGATAGCAAAGCTGATGACATCAGTGCACGTTTTTAGTAAGTCCATCAATAAAGCTTTCCTCATTAGAAATCTGCCCCTAGCATGTTACATCAGAGAATTCTGCTATCATGTGCCACATTACTTGTCCCAAATGGCATGCTGATAAAGCAAGAAACATTGTGCCTATTAAAACATCAAGCTTTACTGTGGTCTAAAAGTGGCAGAAACTCTCTGGTAATCCTTTATGTGGTTTCACACCTTTTGAGTAATAGTAATGGGTATTTCATGCTATGAAGACATGGACCTGGTTCATCTTGAGTCCTACGTTACTCTGAAAAACACTATGAAAGTCCTCTTTTTAGACACTCTGTGAATTAATTGCAGGCTCATGGAATTGAATTTTTTTACTTTTTAGCTGTAAAACAACAGCAAACAATGGTAGTGGTAGAATGAGCAATCAGTTCTCAGAGCAACACCAAGCTGCTACCACTGTGCAACTCCTCGCACTGCTATGAGAAATCATCTTTGACTGTTTCAATATTAAGTGTAACATTAAACATGGATTCATATTTTTTTAAACATGGAGAACAGGGTGAATAAGCTTGGGGAGGGGGAATCTATTGCAAACTGGAGGCATTTGTGTACTAACTGGCTAGTGCACTGACGTTTTCCACAGAAATTCCAGCCACATTAGTTTTGGCAGCAATTAAAGAGAACTTCTGGAATCCT
Source organism: Pseudorectes ferrugineus (assembly GCA_008033365.1). NCBI lineage: Eukaryota > Metazoa > Chordata > Aves > Passeriformes > Pseudorectes > Pseudorectes ferrugineus. Next base: position 24,156 of record QWTY01032704.1, on the reverse strand, counting down.
TAACAACATTCAAGGAGTTCCTTTTAACTTCATGTTCTGTAGTTCTTTCTACTCTTTAAAGCAGGGAAAGCAGGGTGTTTTTTTCAACCTTCACCTTGTTTTACTGTTAAAATAAATACAAAGATAATTCAGTCAGAACTCAGGCTCAAAGGAACCCCACTGAAGTATTTATTCCTCTTCGGGAGCCGAGAAGCTCCTCTTTTGCTCAGGTTGTACCTCTTACTGCTGCTCAGTACATTGTGCAACTCTGCCTGTGAGCCAACACAATCATAGGACCCAATGATAAAAGACGCTATTCAGAGTTTTGGCAGGAAGAATACGTCTGACATTTTGTTTCAGGATTAGACCTCAGCCCGAGGCTTTAACACTACGCTGCCCATGGTACCTCACACAGATCTGATTTCTGACACCTCTTCACTCTATAACAATTTATTCTTGAATATCCCCATCCAAGTCAATGGGATGACCACTGAAGCAAGCTGCAATAATCCATAACAGATAAGCACAGTCGAACCTATCTGTTGAAAAGGGAAGATTACACCCTTACACCACTTATATCTGAGTACTGAACTACATAATCAACAATTTATGCTTCCTGAAAGAAAAACACAGACAAAAGCCAGCATGTAGCAAGGCATCAGAAATGTAATTGTACCATATTCCAAACACTAGCGAAACTCTTAAAAACCTCTGCGACCACATGTGATGTATTTTCAAGCATGTTCATAATTACGAAACAATTACACAAGCAACAGTATTATTTATACTGATTAACTAAATTAGCATTAACTGCTGGGCTAGAAAGTGACCTCATGGGGACTGAAAACTCCAAGAACTTGAAAAAGGTAAAAATGCATGCCTTTTTCTCCAGTTAAGGGAGAGAAATAGGGACGTACAAAGGGAAATCCATCTCAAGTGCCCTAGGCACCTTGAGTTGTAAGCAGCTATGATTTCAGGAGTACCTACCCTTTTCCATGAAGGGACAGCATATGTGACTGGCTTATGCCACCTAACCTAATAGACAGCTAAAAGCTGCAAAAAATCACAGTCATCCTAGAAGAACTGCTTTGAACTCAGCTTGAAGCAACAGTATAAAAAGCAGAGGAAATTTACTGAGGAAATTTACTATCAGTTCTCGCTTGAGAGAGATGTTTGTGTGGGGTTTCTATTTTTGGGCTGGTCTCCCTAGAGAGGTCTGTGTGATTACCTTGTCTACCTCCGGTTTCCCTCTCAAAACTCCCAAATCCATGAGTTGATCTGGAGAGATCAGAAGACCAGGCATGTCAGAGGAGATTTAAACTTCCTGAAAGTGTTGTGAAAATAAGGAGCCCAGCGGAAAAGAAATACCCTCTCTATACTCCGAGAGGAAAGATTTCATGTTAATAACCACACTGACCGGAATTCCCTAATTTTTATCAACATCCAGCTTCATGAAGACTTATTGCAAGTTTCAACCAAAGCCATCTGGCTTCATAAGAACAAACAAACAAAATGCAGAAAGGCAAACAACCACCCACCTCAAGAACCCCAAAGCACCCTCGTATCTTAAGTCTTTCTATAATAGTATAATTTTTCTCTGATTAGGTAGGATTTTTTCTCATTGATTCCTGTAGCCAGAAATTTAAAGCTATGAAACCAAGAGGTTTGTTTTTCAGTTTCAAGGACAGCTCATTTGCCACGAAACTCAGTATGAAGTCCAGAGTGGAAAAGGAAAGACTTCCTTCTTGCCATCTTTACCACCACTCACCCACATGCTACTTCACATTGTTACATGACTGTTTCCAGGTAGGAAAGAAGAGCATTTTGGGGAAAAAAAAAATCTGACACCTACTTTCAATGGTTTAACTCCACAGAGAGATGTAACTCTTGGTTCATCAGAGCATGAGCTCAGCAGACAAAGAAAACCACAGAATCTTCATTCAATAAGGTACATGCATACATCAGGTATTCAGTCACTTCTTGAATCAACTCAGATTGATTAAACTTCTTTCATTAACTGACTTCAGCTCATCTGGTTTATTAACATCTATATAACCCACCTGGGGCCCTCGAACATCTGCTGCACTTGTCTGATTTGGGAAGCTCAGGCCCCTTTGTTTATTACAAGCATTTCTCAGATTTCTGTTAATACCCTTTAGATCTTTCTTAAGAATTATGGCAGCTAGCAGCTCTTATTCTCCATAAAATCGTTTATTGCCGTTGTCCAGCAAAACTGAACACACTTCTCTCACTCAACCCCACATGCTCAAACAGCAATCATGGGTAGGGCTTCTCAAAGACTGACAGCTCTGCTGGCCTCCCATAAACAGAGACATACGGTTCTGGCTCATGCCTGTCCACACATTTTCATTTTCTAGATCATGACGGTCACAACAACCCACTGAGTTCAAATATTTGTAACCAGGAGTAGGTGTCAGTAGCGGGTGGGGGTGGTAGAAGATCAAGCATTTCTTTGTGCCCCACACATTTAGGATGTTCCTCTTGGGCCTCTTCAAAGACACTTTTTTGCATGTATTACTCTTCCAGAAAAGCTATCATCCACTACATTCATTTATTGGCATATGAAAAATACGCAATGATGTTCCAATGTGCAAATGGAAAAAAAAGTTTCCATTCTTTAATTTCCTCCAAATTTCTGAGTGTTACACGGATAGCATGAGTTGATAAATGTTATAGTAAACAGGAAAACAACAACAGCCAACATACCCAACCACCATATCCTCAGTATAGATTCTGCCTATTGGATGCAGAATCTGTTCCACAAAAATCAGTTGGGAATTTTCCTGTATTGTACGCAAGATTATGATCTGTAATTGATTTAATTGATGCTAAATAGCTCAAGACTTTGACACATATTCAACAGTTATTTTGAGGTTTATTTGTAGCTGCATAACTGTTCAGAATATTCCTTTTGAAAATATTCAAGAGTTAATTGACCCAAGATTTTGGGGGAGGGGAGTGAACTTTTTTAGAGTACAGGCCATAGTATGTTAACACAGACATTATCTCACACTATATAGAGCTTCACTAAGATGAAAGGCTTAGAGGGCTCACTGTATAACAAAAAGAGCTCTTGTAAGCAAAAGAAATAAATATTTAGAGAGAGAAAACTATCTTTGAATTTGTAAAACCCACCCCACACTGAAGAATCACCTCATATCAGACAGAAACATCACCACAGGGAAGAGCAGGGGGGTGGGCTAATGAGCACAAGCAATAGTCTTCCTTACAAAAATATTTATCTTAAAGTAGTTAGATAATCTTTGACTTTCAAAACTGCTGAACCAGTTGGTTCTATCTCATGTTCAGCATCATACTATTAAACCAAGTCAAAAGTTTCTGTGGTTACTATCAGATGAAATGAGCTAATTTCCCCAGAGAATTGGCTACACTGACCAGATGTCTTCAGCCAGCTACTCCCCAGATCGAGCAGGAGCAGCACATGCAATGCCTGCTCTGTTACTATGGAGACAGGTTTTCCCATCCACTCTGCAGCCGGGCTTATAGTAGCTACCAGCTGTTGTCTCGACTTGTACTGCATCAGGAGAGGCTGAGGAAAGAAAGTGGGAGACGTAGGGCTGAGCTTCTCCCAGCCCCAGACCTCATAAACTTTAACCGCAGCCTCCAGCCACCCTCAATCTTCCCAGCCGCTGCTCGGGCTCGTTCCTATTGTTCAAAGCCGCCTCCGGTGCTTCCTCCGCCGGTTTTGCAGCCTCGGAATAGGTCAGTGTTAGCCCGCAGCTGATGGCTGTAACGTGTTCGATTGCTGCGCTGCAAACTTAAGGATTCCCCAACACACGCTTCCAGCCCAACATTCCCATCAGAATGGTTTATGAGCTTAAATTTAAATCTCCAGCAGAAACCCATTTCAGGTTCCTGACATTATCCTCGCTCCATACTTTCAAAGAAAAACTTTGTGGATTAATGGCTCCCTATCCATCCTGCAAGGCTGGTTAATGCCTTCAATCCCCATTGCTTTTTAACTCCTGTGGAACTTTAATCCTTCTCTGACCATGCTGATGAGCTGCAGAGAAACAACGCTGGTCAGGATTTTCATTCTTGCATTTTCTTTTTGAATGCAGCCAAGTTCAAATGTCTAATTATAACATTGCAGAGTTAATGATCAATTTAACAAAGGCTTTAGAGTATCTTTGAAGTCATAACAACAAGCCAAAGGGGGGTTTAAAACGTTAACTGCACAGGGAGTCTAGGTAGAGAGCTTTCTTAGGATTATCTCTCTCACTTAACAAAGTTGAGTCATTTCAGAATACTTCAGCAACCCCACGGCTCGATCTGGTTGCCACATAGCACAGAGCTCCAGCTAGTGTTTATTTTATAGCTCTGAGCAGCACCAATCATTACCCTATTAATTCAAGCATGTTTAATTCAATGTCCTTCAACTACTCAGTCATGCCTATTTGTAACTCTTAAGCAACTCCAGAAAGGTACAGCTTGTCACCACATTTATACCTAACAGGCGCTAATCGCTGAGGTTAGATACACAATGTAAGTAGGGTATATATAAGGACAGTTAGAAGTGATATTCACTGAAACATATGATACGAAGCCTCTGCTGCTTTGGCTTGAGGCACGCTTTTCTCCACTTACTGCACAGGCTGAGTTCGCCTTCAGATGCACATAACTCCTGCTGATGTCAGTGTGCTATAAATACACATCAGAGGACACACTGTGACCTGTTTACTTTTTAATCTGACATATGTAGCCACTCATATTTTGTATATATTACGCACCGCTGCCACGCTGAATCAGCACATGCAGAAATAACAATAAGGGCATGCTCAGCCTACAGCAGGACAGAGAGAGCAGCCGGTCTCCTCCTCGCTTTCCTATCACAGCAGCCCTACCAGTCAGCATCACCAGGTACATTTTATCAGGGCTTTTTGTATCCCCAATTCAGGTATCAGACAAGGGTGAAGCTGAAAGGCATTAACCTGCCTTAAGGGTTAAGCAAGGAGTTAGGTTAACAAAGGAATTACAGATGAGGGGACAGCCATTGCTGGTCCTCCAAAATGAGCCGAGGGGGAAAAAAACTCCAATATCTCAGGCTGCCCACAAGATCCCTACCAACACTTTCCTTCGCACTCTGCTGAAGAACAGGGCTGGACATGTTTCCTGTTTTAAATTACAAGTGGGGAAAATGTCTCTCCTTCTTGCTGTGGACAGTCTGTAGTGCTGGGCACTCCAAGAGGAACATTTCAGGAGTTTAACTAATCAGTGTAACAGCCACCCTGTGGCTTGTGCTGAGGGACAGGGCTGTAATGAAAAACTTGCAGGCACATAGCGACTTAAATGTGGGGCTTTATCAACAAAAAACATTTACACATCTTTTTTCCTTAGTGCTCCAATTACAGACACAATGACTGTATGCTGACACATAGGATAAGTAAAAGCTGGAAAACTACATCAGCAAAAATCAGTGTTTCCTCTCTAAATCAGGTGGTGCAATCAGATTTCCTTTCAGATCTCCTGGGAGATTACATCTTATTGCTTTCTTCATTTAAACCCAATTTCCCTAGACCTTATCTACATGGCAATTTCCACTTCATGGTGAGTTTGTTCATTACATTCAGGTAGCTGCCCCCACAGCCCTGCCATAGCAAAGGATTATGGACGCTTGAGACTAAAGATCACTTGAGCTCTGACAAAACGTAAGCAATAAAGAAGGGAAAGCAGTCAGTCTGCATGATGCTAAAAAAGGCTTTCAATGAATCCCCGAGTACACCACTGCTGCAAAAAGACCATGGAGCTGGCTTCCCATTTTGGGAGGGTTTTCACTTAAACTCCAAATGCTAGTCTTTCCAGAGATGATCATGGCACTTATATTCCACAGAAGTAAAGGGATAATTTTTTTGTTCTATTTCAAAGCAATTTTGCTAAAAAAATCACATGATAAAATGGTATTCGGACATCACATCACAACCATGCCTATCCTTCTTTCAAAGTGTACAACACAGACATTGTACTGCAGTGGCAGTACAGAACTGTGTATATTTAATAAAATATAACTGCATCCAACAAAGGAGAATGAACTATCAAATGCTTGCTTCATGCTTTGAAAGCACAAGGACTTCATTTAAATAAGAAAAACAAGCAAGCTCATTAGCTCTCCCGAGGATGTTTAGGACCCGGAAATCAAGGGGTGCATTACAAGGCACAACATTTTTGGTGATACAGCTACACAACAGCTATAAATAAACATTACATCCTGAGACAAAGTCTTCACTTCACTCTGAAGTGTTTCAGTGGTTTAGCAACCCCAATCCTATCTTCCAAACTGATGTAAGCACTAGGAGCAAAATTTGCACACCTGTGAAGAAACCTGGATTCTTTTAAGCATAAGCTGTCAGAGAGATGGTGGTGACAAGACATATGTCAATTGACACATACATCAGAAAGATTCACCCATGCTCTTTAGAGGTTTTAGAAGCTTGTGTCTCATTTCAGAAATACAATTAGGCCTGCATTCGTTCCACCTCACTTTCTGCTCTTCGCTGGAAACCCCATGGCTCCATCCATAAATCTGTGCAGGAGAGAGGCATCTGCAAAAAACACACTGGGGCCCTACCTTTGACATCTCAGCCTCAGGTTAGATGGCATGTGCTCATATTTGAGCTTCAAGCAAAAGCAGAACTCAGGTTCCTGAAAGCTATGACGTACAAACAAAAAAACCAAGTCACACCAAGAAAGTGCTTTGCCATACTACTGTGAGGTAAATGCACTGATTTTCTGCCAGGTCCAACAGCAGGGGTAAAAGAAAAGAGTGTATGCCAACTCTTCATAGGCCATAGAATTCTCATTCTATTGCATTAAGTTAATCTGAGACCAACAGAAGTTCAAACCAATTATTCAGACTGTGAACAACTGCAGAAGCCAAGGACCCACTGGAACTGTCTCCCACCTATTGTGGGAAAAAATCACACCCAGGGGATGAGCAGGTGAATTTTTGGCTCCACTGATACTCAGCAGAAACCATCTCATAGATTCTGGTTCAAAGGTTTCTTTTCCAGAAAAAAACACCACAGTGCAACTCAGCACCTTACAATCCCTTCTCACATTTATACAGCTCAGATCTCAAACACCTAAAAAATTCTGAGACATTCCTCATTTTTAGGCATTATGTTTTGTGGTGCAACACATATTTAAAAGCTGCTACTGCTAACTTGTCACTTTTTGTGCCAATTCATCAAGTAGTTTGTATCTAGCAGATCATAGCTCTAACTTTTCGGCACAAGAAAGCTCCTTAATATATTTATATGACGGAAAAGGTCTCCCTGTGTTTAAAATCAACAGTTATGTCTTTCTCTGTCCAAAAGGCACCCTGTTTTGAATAACAATCACTGCAGACCTTACAACTGCAGTAGAAGTGACAAGCTGTTGCTTGTGTCTCACAAATACTGAGGACAACCCACAGTACGAGGCTCTTGCAGCTGCAGTCTTTAATATTCCCCTGCAGAAGTTTGCAATGTACAGGTGCTTGAGACACTATAAACACTATCCAAAGGTGAAATCTCTATCCAAACAGGAATAAGTAGCTAGGTTCAATATCCATACAAAAGGTTAGGCAACGTCATCATTTCTCTTGAACTTTTCCTTAAATTAAGTGTTTGGTTATGTACCTAAATGACGTATTGCCAAATGCGTTTTTAAATGCACTTACTAAAAAACATACACATTGCACTACTATAATTCTTGATTAATCACCAGTTTCTAAAACATGCATATAACTTTTAAAATCCACCTGTTTTGATTCATCTAATGCCATGCACTACACCAAGACAGAAATAAAATATGTTATTTAAAGCTTTCCGTAACAGTACATTTGTCAACAATACTTGATCAAAGCATTTGCTTTGACTGTGCCATATTTGTTTAACTACTACTGCTTATTTTAGCCCATATAAAGAGTTCTGAAGAACATAACCTCAGTAGATGCCAGAAGAATGTAGCTTTTAAACATAACCTTGCATTCAAAGAGCAAAATCAAGCTCTAACAACATAAGCAAGCAAAATTCT
>QWTY01032704.1:0-16021 GCA_008033365.1 Pseudorectes ferrugineus | reverse complement strand
GAAACCAGGATCTAAGTATTTTCCCTTATAAATAATTCAGAAGACAGTAGAAAAACTCATGCATGGTTGTTGCTATTTGGCAAAAGCTATTTGAATACATTTAAAATTTTTACTTTAGTATTTTATTACCAGAAAATCAAGCATTTCACATCAGAGTAGGTTTTGCTGGCTTCTGTGCGGGTTGTTTTCTTGCGGTGAAGTCTTTTAAGAGGGGTTGGTTTGGTTTTTCATCTGGTGTGTTTATCTGTTTACCAGAATCACATTCTCACACTTCAAGGTGTTTTCTGACTTTATTACATAACCTATAGGGGTGGTTTGACCCTGGCTGGACACCAGGTGCCCACCAAAGCCACTCTATCACTCCCTTCCTCAGCTGCTCAGGGAGAGAAAAATCTAACAGGAGGCTCATGGGTCGAGACAAGGACAGGGAGAGAACAATCACCAGTTACTGTCTTGGGCAAAAGAGACTCCACTTGGGGAAATTAGTTTGATTTATTACCAATCAAATTAGAGCAGGATAATGAGAAACAAAACCAAATCTTGAAACACTTTCCAGTCACCCCTCCCTTCTTCCAAGGCTGAACTCACTCCAAAATTTTCTGCTGCCTCCCGGCCAGAGGGGCTGGGGAAAAAGGAATGGGGGTTATGGTCAGTTCATCACACACTGTTTCTGTCCTTTTACGCATTTATTGTGTAGAAAGATGAAAACATAGTTCTTTACTCTGAATTGGCAGTAATGATGCTCTGAATCAGAGAGAAGCAATAGTTCTGTGAATGCCGAAGCTCCACAAAAGGCCACAACCTTATTTCAATTGCACTGAAAAATATAACCATTAGGTACCAAACCTGGATTTAAGAACCCTTCCTACATGACTAGGGAATCAGCATCTGTAGCTCATCTTTTAAATGACAAGTGAAACCTTTGTATCTACTAAACTTTACAATAGTGCAGCAGGTATTGACATTTAAGGCTTACAAATGCATTTTCAGGTCTGGTCCACATATATTCATGGTGCAGCAGGCAGGGAGGATAATAACAAAATGAGCTAAAAATGCTACTTTTCAACCGACTTCAAGGTTTGTCATGTTTCACAGGATTTCCATTGCTAATAATAAATCTGTCCCTGCCAGCAGAGTTAATTACACCAGATGAACACAGAATTCACAGTGCAGGGCCACTGAATGTTTCAAAGATCTGAAAGGTGCTCCAGATGTAAGGTGGTGACAATCACCCATGAGACTTTCAGGGACAGTTCCTGATCCACAGAGGCAGTCACCTGTTCAGGCTCATGAGGGCAACCTCTCCAAACAGCACCTGCATCAAGCCTGCTCTTAGTGCCAATCCGAGCAGCAGCACTACAGGGAGGGAAATTGAAACAAATACAACCCACCATTCTTCAAACTAAACCCTGAAAAAAAGAGTTTAATGTGGCTTTTCCAGGCCACTCTACTACCAGTGTCTCTCTCCTTTGGACTCATATTAAAATGAAGTTTTGTACAATTCCACCTCACACAGAAGTGGCGGTCCAGGAGTCAAGAGCAAGCTCACAAATATTTTTGTTTCTTCTAGACAAAAACAAATCTCCTCAAACCAGACTGCACAGAGCAAAGGTCTTTGCAAACATAGTAAATGCCTTCAGCTACTCTAAATACAATGTTTATTTTACTTCAAAGATTTTCAGACTAAATTACCTTCAAGCAAAAAGTGCAAGCAAAATACCTTGGTCTCCTTTTCTTTCCCAACCTCTTAAAACATGCTAGTTGGTCTAGGCCTACATATCACAGGCTAACATAAATAAGTGCATCTTTCATGGAATTTATTCCACAAACAGGAGCTAGACCACTAGACAGATGCAGCAGCTATGTTTTAAACATTCTGGCACCCTTTTCACCCCTGTTTCCGTTTCCCTGCACCTTCCTTTTGATCTGGCCCCACCCTAGGAGTCAGTCATCTTCCCTTGGGGGAGGAAGGATGTACTGGCACAGCTCAGCTCTGCCAGATGTTTTGAGGGAAGTTTCATTCCCTCGCTGCTACTTGCTCAAGAGACAGAGGAGGTACTGCTCCGGGCTAAGCTTCCTGCTCATTGGCTCTAGTTGAGCTTTCCAACTTCTGAATTAATACCTAAAATAAGAAGCCAATTCAGAAGAAAACAGAGGAAGGGCGTATGAGAAGAGATACTCTGTTTATTTGATGGTTTGGACTTCCATCCATTACCAACAGGTAATTTGTGAGGTACAAAATGAGCACAGATCTGGGGAAGTGTCCTTCAGTCAGTCCAGCCGCCTACTGCTTTTATCCTTCAATACTTCAGTCTCCGTATTATGTTTGGGCCCAAAGCACAAAGGGGCCCTCATTTACAGCCAACTCGCAGGCACCACAAGGAGCACATGAAATAGGTGCAGCAATCACAGAGGCACGTTCTTGGAAGCTCACAGGAAGCCCCAGGGTGGAGATGTGTGAATTTTTCTCTTGCTCAAGGGCAGGCTTGCCTGCATTCCTCCAAGGTCTTCTCCGGCTAGGAAAGCATGAAATAAGTACAGGCACATTCTTAGAAAAGCCTGAGAGCCATAAAGGCTCTACAGGACATAGAAGGCAGATTGCAAATTTTAATAACACTTAGTACATTAACTGTTACAGATTTTTCTTTCAAGAACTGACTTTGTCAGGGAGGGTGAGAACCCAGCTGTAGACTCTAATGCTTGTTCTTTGTCTTTCCTGCAATCACATCTTATCTTTCCATACTTTGGCCTTTCTTTTTTAAATCATTAAAGGAGACTGGAGAACTGCTTTTTTTGGAATTGGCCCATGAAATAAAAAGCTATATATTCATCTCAGAGACATGCTCAAGCATAATCCCACAACCTTCTGCTTTATTATCATTTTCCTGACTTTTGAGGTGAAGACAATGAATCCAGTAGTCTGGCACAGTTTAACATGTGATACAGTTTAAACAAAATTTCTCTTGGGAAAAGGCTTGTCTGGTGACATTGGCAGAACCAATGACTGACCCCTAGGGAAGTGGGACAGTCATACACAGATGGGAAATAGCTAGGAAGGGACTACATGGAAGCACTGAAACATTAGACCCTACCTCGTGGCTCAAAACTCAAGTGCGAGGTCCAGATGCTAAAGTCTGAATGTGTTAGCATCACTGTTAGGGAACTGATACTAAGTGACAGATAGATTATATTACAAAAAGTTCCATTTCTGGCTGCCCACAATGGCTTTTAATTCAAACAAAGGCCTGATAAGCTACTGACAATAAATAAATCAAAATAAAAAGCATACTGCTTTGAAACTTTAGCCTTATAGCCAGGAACATTACAGTAAGCTCATGTGTTTAAAGAACTGCTTGATTTTGACCTAATACTACTTTACCAAAGCAACTGAAAATTATTGATTTCTTCTGTTATGAATTGAGATGAATAAAACCTAAGAGATTACAAGTAAGAAGCCTTCTTTGTTCTGTATATCACTTCCACTGTGCTGGTCAGTCAGATGCCATTGTTTTCCCTCCTGCTCCCACGGCATGTGACAGGTATCTTACCGTGAAATAAAACAAATGAAGAGATAGAAACAACAATATTTTCCAAGATTTTTACTGATTGTTTTCAGCCTTACGTCTAGGACTAATAATAAGTAAGAAAACCAGTAGCAGTTCTAAAGAATTCCCCATACTGGTTCAATTTTCATTTTTGTTTTAAAATGTTCACAATATATTGGGTCCTGGAGCCCTTTAAGATAGGGGTTGGGATTAATATTTATATAGAAGTGATTAAAAGACATTTTAATTTTAAAAAGCTGACAGGCAAGCAAAGTTGTACTGTGCATGAGAGCCTAGATGCACACGCAGGAAGGCAATACAAGCTCCCCCAAATTTTAATTGACACTGGCTTTCTGGGTATTTGAATTCTCCATGCCTCGTAGAATGCTTCAGTCAGTAATGATTTTTAAGTTCAAGATAGGGAAAGAATGACAGAAGATACAGTTCCACAATGAAATTTGCAATTCATTAAGAAATTATAATACTCAAAAAGTCCCTGTTCCAAGAGGTAATGGATAAACAGAAGTGACACTTCATCCCTCATCCAAGCCACCTGACATTTCTTCCTCCACCTCTTACACCTTCGCACGAAAGGTTTCACTGACAGCATCCATCACCTTGCACCAACTCTCTAAAGCAAATTGTTTTGCTAAGTGAAAAAGCTCTAACTCAACATCTCCCTTAAACAGTAGGAAGAATTAAATACCTATTAGCAACTTCATCAGTGCCTCACCAAATTAGGGAGCGAGCAGAAAGGAACAGCTGTTTCAAGGAACAGACAACTCAGGTTACTCAGGTAACTGTCATCAGAAAGATGTTTCTCCTCCTTGCCTCCTTGTTCTCTCCATAATGAACAATCACCTAACAACCAAGACTTTGTGATGCCCTCCTGCACTTTTTACCAGATGTAAGTAGCAATAATTCACACATTTGTGGGGAATCTAGAGGAACTACAGAGCTGAAGAGTTGTTTCATTTAAAAGACCCTGCTACCCGACTCTACTTAATAGAGATTTAAAGTGCCAGAGGATATTTTTCTTAATAACCATTGATTCCCTCTTCCTAACAAAAAGCACTAGCAATGCTGCAGGGAGAAAATGACCAAAAGAAAACTTATTATCTGCTATATTTACAAACACTAGTCTCTTCTTTCCAAGTGAAATATACTTACAGACACAAAATCAGAAGAAATCAGCAGTTCAAGTACAGATCATAGAATCACAGAATGGTTTGGGTTGGAAGGGATGTTAAATATCATCTCATTCCAACCTACCTGCCATGGGCAGGAACATCTTCCACTAGACCAGGTTGCTGAGAGCGCCATCCAACCTGGCCTTGAACACTCCCAAGGATGGGGCATCCACAACTTCTATGGGCAACGCATTTAAGTGCCTCATCACCCTCACAGTAAAGAACTTCTTCCTAATATCCAATCTAAACCTACTCTCTTTCAGTTTGAGGCCATTCCTCCTTGTCCTGTCATTATATGCTCTTGTAAATAGTCCCTCTCCTTCTTTGCTGTAGGCTCCCTTCAGGTCCTGGAAGGCCACAATTAGGTCACCTTGAAGCCTTCTCTCTTCCAGGCTGAAAAAAGCTAATTCTCTCAGCTTTTCCTCATAGGGAAGGTGCTCCATCCCTCTGATCATCTTCTTGGACATGTTCCAACAGGTCCATGTCCTTCCTGTGCTGGGACCCCAGAGCTGGATGCAGCACTGCAGGTGAGCTCTCACCAGAGCAGAGCAGAGCAGAGGGGCAGAATCCCCTCCCTCAACTTGCTGGCCACACTGCTTTGGATGCAGCCCAGAGCACAGCTGGCTTTCTGGGCTGCAAGTGCTCATTACATATCTATGAAGATATGCCTTGGTCTTAAAGACAGAAACACCCCTGCACATAAGCTACAAAATAAATGAAGCTGCCTGGGATGTGAAAGCTAACAGTCCCTTGTGTCTGAACACTTAGAAACCAGAGTTCAGATGCCGTCCAAAAGTCAAATCAACTCATGAAACAGGAGATTCTCTTAATCAGAATTTCTCTTAATGTCTTCACTAGCATTTCAGTACCATGGTTTGTTGACCTTGAGAAAGTAAAGATTGACAGACTACCTGTTTGTTCTGGGAATTGTTTGACAGAATGGACACAGTGGGCATTTTTGTGTGACTTGATGCATGGCTGAGCTTCTCACCTCTGACTCTCATCGGCCATTAACCTGACATAATCAATTAAGAAGAGAAAAGGAAATTTCACATTATTGCTATACTACTTGAAAGCATTTTTTCTACATTGTAGCATGGAGTTTCCTACTTCCGTTACCAAAATATAAATATAGGTCTCTGTTTACAAAGTTATTAATTTCAATTACTGCTGCAAACTTCTGCTGCTTAAAAGGTCTACAAGATCCCAGATCTATTCCCTCCACTTTACCCACTGTATCAGAAATGTATTTGTAAGCACATACCATTGTAGAGTTTACTTCTGTAGAGTCAGAACACTGCCCCTAATTTTCTTGATTTTTTTTTTCCTTGTGGATGAGATAGCAACTCCCTAAGCCAGTTCAGAATTAGCAGTAAGGGGAGAATTATTTCTTTACATCCTTTTTATCTCTGTTTGTTTTAAAAAGGTGCATGACTCACGGTGGTTAAATATTTAACTGTTTTACTAATGAGCTGAATCCTAACATGCGAGTATGAAAACACGTGTCATTGCTCCTGAAAAATCCCACTCATATCCAAGGAGCTTTTTAAATTTTTTATATACATATATATAAATATATATAGAAACACACATGCTAGGAATCTATAAGGTAAGTTGCTGTTTCGAGACTATTCTACACACATATTTAGTATTCTGTGTAGAGATATGTGGGGGTTGGGGCTTGGTTGTGTGGGGTTTTTTTTTTTTCATTTTATCAAAACAATTGCAGTAATTCAACCCCAAATGTGCCTGTTATTGTATTAATAATAACGATGACATAATAGTACAATTATACCCTGTGGGACTAGGCTACACTGACATGTGCAACCACGTGCCCACCATCACTTCAAAGACAGAAAGAGATTGAAGATACTACCCCACCCTGCTCCTCATTCCTGCACTTCTCATCTTGGAGATTACCACCCACAAAGCTGAACAACCGTAAGCTGCTGTGGAAGTGCTCTTTGCCCTCTTTGTTCCAACCACATTAAGTTTAACCATCTTGGTGGCAAAAATAAAAAGGGTTTCTGGAGCAGCTGGGCATTGCAGCAGACTATGAAAGTGAACACGGTACAGTCCAATTCCAGGCACTGGTAAATCCCATGGAGGGGCTGCAGCAAAGAGCTAGCAGATGACTGCTGCTTAGGCTTTTCCAGAGAGACATGCTTCTGCAAACCTGCCTACACCCTGCCTGTTCTAGCTGAGTTTGAACAAAACAGCTTTTGTTTGGAGAGATGGCCTAGCTGCCAACTCGGGTTCAATAACCAGCTCTGGATCATGGTAGGCAGGCCTAGACCTGTAGGATAAATTTAATCTCAGCCAAGCTGGCCTCAATCAGATGAAACCCTGCTGTCCTGCAGCAAAACAGATGAAAAGTAAACATAAAATGCTACTTAATTTATTATTCAGTCAAATCAATACATGAGAGGCATAAACGTCAGTGTGTAAAATAAGGGCCAAAATCTCAGCTTTTGTGGGGCAAAAAAAAAACCCCAAAACCCAAACTCTTCACAGTTCTAAGTTAAGAAATAAGACAAGAAGTTAAATATATTTTCCTTTTCAGTGTTGTGACTGCTGAGGCCCCATCACAGAACCAGAATGCTTGGAGCAGGCCAAGCTGGGACTTCTGGAAGTGGTGTTTTCTCTGCTTCAGTGCCTGGCTGTGCAAGAGCCCACTCAGAACTTCCTTCCCCTCACCTTTTCAACCACTTTGTCTGTTTAGGCTGAAAGGCCTGTGAGGGTAGGAGCTATCTTTTAGAGCATGTGGCTCCCCACTCTGCTAGGTGTCGTACTTGATCTTACAGGCAGGGCCTTTGGAATGGGCTGTAATGGAAACAACAATAATGTCCTTTCTCAGAAGAATAACACACGAGTCTGCTTGTAAATTGTGTTGCAGATAAAGTTTCCATCACACTTTTAACTATCAAAAGCTAACAAATCTTACTCTACAGTTCCACAAACAGTTTAAGCCAGCACTGTTGCCAAAAGAAGCAATCTCATCTGGCCAAAAAAAAGGTTAATTTGAACCCATCTGGGTTCTCCAAGGCAATTGACAACATAGCTGCATAAATGCTTGTGTTGGCAGAAGGAATGGAGCAGCAGGATCATTTCTTCAGGTGGCAGTGCCAGTTTATGTAGGCTGAAACCCGCTCTTGAAAGTACAGCCTGGGTTCTCTGAAGGATTTATCTCACAAAGCCAACTTAGAGTGGAAAAGCTATGGATCACCCAATTTTACACATAAAACTGCTAATATTCACCTCCCAAGAATGCTGCGAGGTTAAGCACATTCGTGTTTGTAAGGCATTACACAAGTAAGATTAGTAAATATTTAATTTTCTCTCCTCCCTTTCCCCCAGCCTTGGCCACTAAGTATAACTCATTCCGAGCTCCATGTACTAAATCAATGACTTGGAGCAGCTCCTAGAAGGTAGCTGTCAAGCTCCCTGCCTGCGGGCCAGATGGAGGTCAGTCATCGTACGCACGCAATCCAATTTAAAACTGTTCTGCAATGCTGCAGCCAAAACAGCATCTAAACGTGTTCTACCCGCCCGTGCTGGAGGGAACCATGGAATAGACAAATCACCTCGACGGCAGACATCCTTTCTCACCTTGATCTGGGGAACAGCTGCAGAGGAATAAAGGACGAGTAAATCAACTCCTTTTGCATGCGTTCCACGTGTAAACACATCCTGTCAAGCTGACAGAAACAACAACGAAAAGGAGTGTTTCTGAAAGGTACCTTAATAAGGATGTTAACAACATGCTGGAGGAAAAAAGAGGTCAGCCTCAGTGTCATTAGCATAAGGGAAACCATCAAAGTGAGGCAGCACATAGCTTGCTTTCACAGAGTGGGTGTGAAAACAGGCATTTTGGTTATTTTGTTAGTACTTCAAAGTCTGGCTGTTTCTGAGTGCTAAAAACAGCTCTTGGTTCCCCATCATCTTAAAGTATGCTCATGGTCAATGGGTTAGGTGGAAATACCTGATGTAAACGATGCACTAAGGTACAGCTGCCTGAAATCAGTGACCAATGGGGATAGCTGAGCAGTGCAGAGGTTTTAGGACATTTATCCCAACATTTGGTCCCTAGAGGGAACTCAGAAGCCTACAGAACTTACTCTGCTGCAGAGCCTCTGACTGCTGTGGCTACCAGGGCACATGGGCACCCATCCTTGTTTGCTCCCAAGGCACAGGACACGCCACGAACACGGAAGAGAAAACGCAGTACGTGGCAGCTCTCTGAGCTATCAAGACTTCTCCAGCAGCTCAGTACAAACAGCATGTTCTGAGCTCCACAATTAAATTCATTTATTTTATAAGCTGAGATAAAGTGTAAATGCCCATGCTAAGTACTACTAGCCACTGAATCAACAGCTCTAATAAACTTTCACAAGGCCTTTCTGATTACTGAGATAAAGTAGAATTGGGCCCCACAGTACAACAGGAGCAATCCTAGAAACTCTTTGTGCAAGACAAGTTTAACACAACTCACGCTTCAGTCATGATGACATTTTTTATACTACCAAAATAAAAGTAAATTAGATAAAAATACATTTAAAACATTAAATGTGAGATAAATACAGTTTGCAGTAACATAAATCAAACTCATGCTTCCTAGGTTACCCCTAAGTACAAGCAGACTCTGTTGAAGAAATCTTTCCTATTACATTCTGATCCTGTTAATATTTATGCACACAGGAAGCTCCACTGAAGTCATGATGACGACTCACACACACAAAGTTAAACACACTGCACAATTGCAAGTCTCATGCCATAAAAACTTCAGTTATAAACGTAGAACGTAATTTAGTTGCCTCTGCACATATACATTTAAAAGGAAAAACAACCAGCATACAGTCTTGCCTTTTTTTCCCCCCCTCGTCTAAAGCCATGGAATAAACTCTCAGCAGGGCAGAATTGCCAGAAGCTCAACTCAATACAAATCAAATCCAGCTAGAAGTATTTTGTTTTCAAATCATTGCTGAAAAAAAAATGTTCTATATATAAATAGATATGTAAAGAAGCATATACTAAATACATATGAAGAAGTAAGAGTCTTCTCCCTATGCTGTTTTTCTCTGTCTGTCCACAAAGTCAGATATTTGTCACTTTTTTCATGGCCTGGCAAATTTCTAACAGGATGTTCATTTACTCATTCCCCTTCCAAGAGCAGGTAGCACTTAGTGCTGAGATGCACTTTCCTCCTGTCAAACACAGAAGTCAAGAAACAAAATAATGAAGCTTTTTAGAAAACAAATTCATAGAAGTTTAGTTTAGAAACTACCAAGAAAAAAGAAAGCCACCAAGAAGTCCAATGGACTTTGGGTTTTTAGCCAGTTAATTGAACCCACTTAACCCAACATTGCAAAATAAAGTTTTTAATGCATCCAATTTAAGTTATTTTCTCTCTGCTAACTCCTGGAACCTCCTTTCTTCTAAGGCACTGGCACTTAGCGCTTTCTGCACTACAATTAGACCACACCTGCAGAGTTTCTTCCAGTTTTGCCTACCAAGGGCCACTTAAAGCCATTCAGGAGCCACCAGCTAGCGACAGCTGGCAAATTCAAACCTGTCTCAGTAGTCTATCATATGTAATCAATTGCAAATAGAACTTCAACAGACTCATCCCATTATTTCCCAGCTAATTCCCCCTGGGAAAACAAGCCGGCAAGCTTCCACTTTGAATCATGAAGCTAGTTTTGCCCCTGTCCCTCCTCCCAGCTTCTCCCTTTCCCGTCCCTTTGCCTCGGTTCGCTGCAGTGTTTCAGTTTTTCGGCTTGATATCCGTTATGTTATGTCAGCTGTTACATTACGCTTAAAACAATAGACTCCAGCTGGCTGAGGTCAGATGTGAAAACAAGGACCTAACAAAGCCAGAGACCCTCCAGTTATACTGAAATTGAGATACACACTGAATGTAGCACTTAATGACAAACTACTTTCCAGACATTTGGGCAAAGCATAAAGGAAACACCTGTCACTGCAAACATTACACACTAATCCAGATAAACCCTAAATTTAAAAATCTTTCTTTTCACTGCTTGGATATACCATGCACCAGTATTCCACAGTTTTAGATTTTTTTTTTTTCCAAGATGGAATTTGTATTACTCTGCTTGTTTACTAAAATAATAAATAGCGAAAAATAGGTATAATTTTGAAGAAAATATGTTTACTACGTTTCTTTTGGAGTTTACCAAGAAAATGTTCCAAGTTTGACATGGATTTACACCCCAGAAAAGTTTAGTCAAACTTTAACCCTTAAGTAGGAAGCTTGACAAAAATGAATAGTAAATGTAACTGTGACTGAAACATGCCTTTTTCAGTGATGGCATTTTCTTAGCTGCACCACTGAACACAATTTATTGGAATGTACCTATTCTTAAAAATAAAGAAAAAAACCACTGGTCTACTGTGTGACTTATGAGAGCAAACACAAGCTTCTTGAGAACAGGTGAAAAACTAATAACTCCAGAGAACATATCCCCTATTTATCAAAACCCTGCATACAATTTAAAAGCAGTGTTTCCTGAAAACTTTCACATTACTGCATTACTCATAAAAGGACAACGTGGCACCCTGCTCATTTCGGTCTCTGGCAAAGACCCCCGCGCTGCCAGGGAGGGAGATCACCATGTCAGATCATGCGGGCCACCAAGCAGCCAGCAGACGGCACCAATCCATCACCAGTGGCTTGTGCTGGCCCACAATCTGTCACCAGCCCCACCCTGAGCTCAAGGAAGGTCGCTCTTCCCAGAGCCCCTCTTCGTCTTCAGAGTTTGAGTCCCAACAAATGCCTGGTACTTCTCATCCCAATGGGGATAAATGCTGAATTCTGATTCCTTCATGCACAGTGATGTAGTTGCAGAGTTTATTTTAAATGACAGCGTTCAATCATGCCACCACAAAACTCCAGGTACAGAAATCCCAGGAAAGGGATTTTTCTTTTCAAAGTTCTTAGAAAAGGCAGAAACAGAAGTAATCAAATTTCTACATCCAAGCCACTCCATTGTAGCAGACTAAAATAAGAATTCAAACCCACAGTGTTTGGGCCTTCTAGATGAAATGTAAGGGATACATATAAAAAGAGGTGTGGGTTTTTTCCATAAAAATTGCTGCTTATTCTTATCATATACATCTAAAGGCCATTCTTGGTGGTAACTTTAGAGAAATTTAGACAAATAAACTTTTTATTTTATCCCAGCTGAATAGGAAACATCTAACAATACCAAGAGCATACCTGGCAGGGCATAACATATTGGAAGTCTTTCAGTGTATTAACAAGTTTTAAAACTTTTTCCTTCCTCCTCCATGCAAACACTTGCCCAATTCATTTCACTGAAAGCTTTAATTGTTCTCTTTTTTTTTTTTCCTAAAAGCCATCCACATGATGAGCAATAAAGTAGACCAAACAGCATGAATTTTGTGGCTACCACCACAAAGTTGCCAGAGTTTTCTCTGGCACCAGTGTTTACATGGCCCTTTTCTCCCATCTCTCTCTCCACAAATTATCGTTGCTAATTACTTGTATAAAATTCCCCAAGCCCATGTGAAAAAACATTTCTTTATTAAGAGTTCACTTCTTCCGAAATGTATTTTTATCTAGTTCAGGACACCATCCAAGGTCAGAACCAGCCGCCCCAGGAGAGCACAGCACGGTCCAATGCTGCCCTCTGCAGATTTTGACGGGAAACTCCAGCACCCTTCTACAAGTGTTTGATTTTTAGCACATGTTGAAACAAAACCAGCTCATCTCTCCCTTACTGGTCTTAGCATGCTTTCATTCCATATCACCTCTTCATTCCTCCCTTGCATTCCTCCTTAACTCAGATTTCATCTACACCAAACCAGACCAAGAGGCTTGTCTTTAATTTTTTTTTTTTTTGTAATGAAAAAGAACCCATTTAATGAAATTGGTTCAGCTGTCCCTAACAGACAGCCTTGTTTCCACTTTAGAAGCATCTGATTTGGCTCCCTTTGACCTGCTCAGAATGGACATAAAGCAGAATTTAAGCATGTTCACGCAACCTTCTGAACCAAATGAATTAAATCCTTTTAGCATCACATTTACATTAAACACATAACTCTCCTCTGCAGGCCAGGGGAGTTGACAAGGGACTGCTTTGAGAACAGCTGGAACAAGTTAAGATCTTACTACCAGCAACATTTCAAACCAACGCGGCTGATTTTGCAGCGAGGCAGATTAGAAGCACTGGCGTTATCTGCCAGCACAGCTCAGCCATAAACATCACAATCAGGGGCTGAAGTGCAGCCAGAAACACCTGGGTGCAGATTCAGGGGAAGATCCCTGTTCCAGCTACTCCTTATACTGTTACTGATTTTAATTTCTAATCATGTTTTCTGAGCCTTCAAATCACTCACAGTTGGCCTTGTTCCTGCAAACTAAAATGTAAGGAAGCCAGCTTTGACTGAGAGCTGGGATTCTCCACTTCAGCTGTCAGTGGAGTGACGGAAAGGAAAGGCTGCAGTGAGTGACTCCCTGGACAGGTCTTTCTGCAGGTCCAACAAAGGAAAAGGATTAAAGACCATAAATCCACTAGACACATCTTCTACACCAGCTGGCCTCACTTTGGGTCAGACCAGGGGACATTGCTGAGGTTACAAAGAGAAATTTTTCACTTTCTCAGCTACAGTTGTTCAGAGTCTGTAGGCTAAATCAATCTGTAGATTGATCACCAGGCATCCTTTACAGATATTAAATCCATTCAATTTTTCAAAAGGGTGAAAATGCACCAAGGTAGATAATGAGTCTGCATTTTGGCCTTCGTAAGCAAGGAAGACAATCAGGAAAGAAAAATGCTGGAACCCCTTTAAACTGTGCATTCTCTGTGAAGACCACCTTCAGAAGCAAAAGCTGAAGGTATTTCTCTTTTTCTTTCTCACAAGACGCACAAAACACTCCAGCAAACAAAAACCAAGGTTTATACCCAAACCAAAACATTGTATTAAAAAAAGCCATATAAACTAGATTTCCTATGGGCCTGGACTCTGTGCCAGTTTCTCATAATTGTAGAAATAATTTCAATGCCAATAAAGTAAATGCTAATAAACCAAAACTATTGCCTTTTTATCTTAATTTGTATTTTTTAAAGTTTAAATATTGTTTAATCTCTTCTCTTTTCTTCTAAAGTAGAAAACAAACTCAAAACAGAAAGCTGGAAAGAGCTTATACTTTCATCATAAAAACATAGACTTTTTTTTTTGCTTTTTATTTGGTTGGAATCAATATTGAAATGAGATTCCTACCAGAAAATAGCTTTTTCAGGCACACTAAATATCCCTTGGTTCAGCAGAATATTTAATCCCCTTGGATCAGGCACTTGGATTTTCTTAGATCATGCTGAGATAACAGCATTCTGCTGTGTTCTGGCACCATAAAATCCTTGCTTATGAAAATAAAAGAAAAATATGGCCTCTCTGGGAACATACATCTCTGCACTACTTTTTTCCATAGTTTAGACATTGTAGTCTCAAAATCAATTTTTACACAGATATACCACACTCTCTTTATGAGTCATGGCAAAAGCTCTCCCGCACCACTATTTTACACGGGCCAAGTGTACCCAGGACTCTTCAAAATGATGATGCTTTCACAGTCTTGGCTCAGGCTCCAGCTCACGCTGGGCAAGTGCCAACGAGTAACTGGAGTCAAACCCCCTCCGACAGCACCATCTAGTGAAAAAAAGAGAAAATAAACACATGCAAATTTAAACAGTTTTCACTGCATTCTGGAAACGAACAAAAGGCCAATTCTCTCCTAATCTCCCATTACAACTGCATTTAGGTATAGCTTTCATCAAGGCTCTTTGCCTTGTGAAGTGTGGTGACAAGTAGAGAAAGATTCAGCAGCTAATTGTAAGCTTTTTGTCTAAATCTGGAACACCACTTGGAACACATATAAACTTGCCCTTGTTTATTTTTCCAATGTTAAGCTTGCGTTTTTCTTGCTTTTATGAGAAATAGAAGCGTTTTTTAATGCTTTAAAATTATTGGTAGCATAACATCTGTTTCATGCTGTGGGAGGTGATATTTTAAGACAAGCAGCTCCAGATTAAAATCAAAATAATATATACATATAATATCAACAACTTTTTCAGCTTTTGTTTTCATATTATTGTAATATCTTGTACAACTATATTAGTGAATTGTGAAATTCTTTTTCATGAGAAAGGGCACACTCAGCTTCTATCTGTAACTTCAATGTGACTAGGCTCCCTGCTTTCAAAAAGACTACCTGCTGAAATTATGCAGGTGCTCAGATCTTTTGCAGGGTCAGAGCCAAATACTTTGGCTATTTGGAGGAAATAAAGCAGTATAGCTATTAATTGTGAGTGCTTTTAATGGTCTTGTTTAATTAGTTTTCCGGTCAGGAGGAACAGATTCTGTTCTTTTCCCAATGCATATCTTCAATGCCATGCAACTCCGGCTTCATGGGATTACTTGAGGTCTCAAACCACAAACTCTACATGGCCAAAGTTTCTCCATTCTCACTGTCAGTTAAGCCCAAGCAAAAGCCATCCTCAGGATTCCCATACTCCTGGTAGGTTGCTGGTACACTGCTGCTCCTTTGAGCTCTCTCTCACTTAGTGTTAATTTGTTAATCAAGTTGCTTGCCCTCCTTTGCTCACCGACAATGACAATGTTACCTACTTGAATTGTCTGGCTCCAAATAAAAATCATGATTGTCAAATAATTAAAAATCCTTCTATAGACACAAAAAAGAAATTAACTCCTACTGCAGAGCAGTAGAAAGAGTGCTCTCCTAAGCTCTCATTTCTCCTTACAGCACCATTTGGAGCATGGTTTGGAAGCTTGCACTCTGTCTTTTCCTGTTTTGTGTCTTCCTACATGCTGTTACATTTTATTTTACTTCCTTCTTTCCATTTTTCAGTCTCTCTTCAACCAGCTCACTGTGATTAAATCCCCCCTAAAAATTGAGTTACATCTATTTTCAGCAACTTGTAATGCTATCTTAAAGTCAAAGAAAAATCTCTTAAGAAATAAGAAACGAGAATAGGAAATTTCACTAGGTAGACGCCAACAGGAACAAGAGTCTGACGTTTGTATTTGTGTTTCAAGATGCCACAACTCCTTGGAAAGTCCCACCGAAACTGGACAGAGCAGAGAGCACATTGGCACACCTACTGCTTTGGACTGATGGCTCCCCATAATCCCCACAGGTTTCATCAAAGTTACCACAGTTAATCCTTTAAGAAAACAATATCAGACTGTGCCAATACTGAACAAACAGACAACTGCTTATTT
>QWTY01032698.1:1878-13762 GCA_008033365.1 Pseudorectes ferrugineus | reverse complement strand
TGCGAAACCTCAAGCCTTCTTTGTGACGATGTGGAAAATACTTTGTTAGTAGAGGATTCACTATTTCATAATACAGAGCCTGCCTGAGAATTAAAGAATTGAACTTGCTGTACGTAAGACAGCTTCCTTTGAGGAAGCTAAACTCAAAGGCCAAGTTTTCCAGAAAGCCTCTGCCTCCCACCAGGGCTGGATTCTTCCAAAGAGCTCGGTTCTTCCTAGAGGAGCTACAAAAAGACCCAGCTGTTCAAGCACAGCCTGGGACTCCTCAATTCTCATGGGGAGCAGTTGAAGCTGACAGCTATTAAGCATTTTTCAGGCAGCAGGCTGTGTCACAGAGTGCCTACTTTGGTAATCCAACCCAAAGAGTTCCTTGGAAAAAAAAAAAAAAAAAAAAAAGCCTGCACAGGATTGTATGGGAGCCTTAGGTGGGACAAAAACTAGGAAATCCACATTCCAGAGCATGGAGCATGTCTCTGGCAAGCCAGCTTTAAAATATGTGACTGATGCTGCTCAGACATACCAGCTGAAGTCCAGGGAGATGGATGAAAGGGTAAAGATGCAGGATAAATTCATCAGATGTCTCCATAAATCATTTCTATAGTTAACATTTGTTCTCTGCTTTTCATTACTTACATTTCTAAAGCCACTGGGTGCCTTGCTGCAGTGGATCTAATAAAAAGGAAGATAAATTTTAACATCCCTTTTTGAAACATGTTAAAATGATCTAGCTTTCTTTTGAATGTTAATGGCAAGCATTACAAGAAACACAATGTCTCACAACAATTCACTGGGGCTGAAAGAGAAAGCAGAGTCGCGCTGTAGCCTGGAAATTCACAGCCCTGGTCACCACCCCAACTGGTTTAAAAGATTTTATTTCTGGCCCTAATGTTTTGGGCAGCTTTAACTTTGTCACCAAAACCCATCATTGCTTTGCACAGACTCTCTGACTCAAAGGTGAAATTCCATACTTGAGAAGAGAAGGAAATATTTTTGGAGACTGGCAGTTTGGAAAAGCATCTGAGCTGCCTGACAGCTGTTCGGAGACATGGGATGCCAGAGGGGTCCCAGCGGAGCATACAGGATTACACACACGCACAGAAAATCATTAAAGTTTCTGTCTCTAAAGTTTCACATCTAATGAAAGAAAGCGAGGGAGATATCTGGAGAAATCTTGGGTTATATTAACAGATAATGATCCTCCCTTTGCCAAGAGCACACCCTGGGAAGCTCACTGCCAGCGATGGGGGCACCCACAAAAATGCCAGTGTGTCCAGGCAGAGTGGAGAGGGGGAGCAGGGAGAGATATCCCTCCTGTTCTCCCTGCTCCATCCCCAGGGGGGTCGGGAATCAAGCGGAGAGCCTGCTGTTGCATGGCTGGAGTTGTTCGACAACAGAAGCAAGGACCTTTATAACCGAGTTTAATCCGTCGCAGGTTAAACAAAACAAATGACTGCACAAGTGAGCAATTAAAGAGCATTCCACAGCCAGCCCTGGAAGAGCCTCATCATTGATTAATTAGGTTCAAAGGGCCAAGGCTAACCTCACAGTCCCCTGAGAAAGAGACCACTTAGCCCCTTCTAAAACAGGGAAAAAAAAAAAAAAAGAAATAAAATATCAGCATTCCTATTTAACACTCGAGCATTAGTTAAACAGCTGCTAAAGCAGTGAAACAATTACTTGGGACTGACCTACATTCAGCTGTATTGTTTTATTACATTCAGGAGAAACTTAATTAAGCTTCTGTTACTTAATAAAAGCAAATAAAATTCTCCATTCTATGACAGGGAGCTGCACTGTTTCTGCCATGCAAAGCCCTCAGATTTGTCAGTGGGGTTTCCCAAGAGAGCGTAGCTCCCACTATCACATTCCTCCTCCCTGCCTTTGAAGGATAAGAAGATGAAGGGTATTTTCATGCATTAATGCTCCTTGGGGTGCCCTTAGCTCTCTCTGCCCCCTATCACCAGGGCGGAGAGGACCACAGCCTCTGATACCTGTTATCTTAGGAGACCTACTGTACTCCTGAGCAACATGGTCTATTCCCAGCCACATCATGGGCTAGGTCATGGGTACTTCAGCACTGCCAGGAGGAAGGCATCAACTATTCCCTTTACTGAAACAAGCAAAAAAGCAACCTGTTCCTGGGAAAAAAAAACCCAAACATGGTGCTGGCCTTATAGCTGCCCACAGGCATGATCCACGTCCGTGGAAACTGAGAGGGTGAACAGTCCTTTACAGGCACCACAGACCATTAACAGGGTCTGAGCTGGGTAGAGTGCACAGTCAAGGGTACTCCTGTACTAAGAAAACAGGTAAAGAGTTTCACCAGTTCATGCCACCAGAAAGACTCCCCAACCCATCCACCCAAAGTCTGCCTGGAATGTTAAGATTTTAAAAGATTGCTAAAGATTTGTAAAAAGGACCATGACATACATGTGTGACCCACACTCATCCACTGTAACTGTGGCCAACTTCTCTACAGGATTATCAGCCACATGCTACATCCTAACCACCCTCTCTCTAAAATGCTTGTCTTGCCCTCCTCCTGCCCTCACACAAACAGCTCCTCTGCTCTGACTTACCAAAAGATCCAGTTTTGAGGAGAAAAATCTGTCCCCAGCTTTGTGCAAGTAATGAAAGCAAGCACTTGAACTGCAAAGAGCCAGACAAAAACACTTCCCAGCTGCCCAGACTCTCTGGACTTTCACTGAACTGACTGTGGATGCTCAGACAAACTTAGGTGAGGTAATGGGAAAATTTCTCCCTAGTGAGAGAGAAAACCCAAAAAGTGTCTCTTGCTGAGCAGAGGCCATGGCTCGAGCAGCTTTTCAGCACTGGCACCATGACCAGAAAATGACTTCTGAACACACCGACTCACGCTGTGTTTCCCAGCCAAGGGTAACTTGCCAACTGGCTTTTGGCCCTACTGAACTCTGTGCTGGATGCTTGTGACCCTGAAGTTGCTACTGGATGTTTTGACACATCCAATTCCACATGTGCCCTATTGACATTTATATTTATAAAGCTCCCTTTTCTTTCCAGGAGACAAAGGCATGGGTACAGAGGTGACAGCCACGCACCAAGAAGCAATTCCCCCAGCCACGTGACACTGGGGCCCCTTGCATCAGCTCAGCAATCACAGCAAGTAGCTGTTAATAATGCCATGACACCTCCCAGACTTTAAAATCACAAGAAGCTCTGAAGTCTGCACACCGTCAGGACCATTACTGCCAAGCATACTGGTCTGATGATGCTTGCAGCTACTTTGTCCCTGCTCTCTGCAGTAATTCACTACCACAGATTTTGTTCTGTGGATCTGAAAGAACTGGATTTGATTCCTTGGGTGGCTGTAAAGACTTAGTTCCCAGCCTGTAGCAGAGCATCCCTTATAGTGGTGAAGTCCAAGCCTCTTCTCTTTGTAAGGGGCTCCACTTTTTTCTGAATGGTGACTTAAAATCCTGCAGTACTT
Organism: Pseudorectes ferrugineus; assembly: GCA_008033365.1. Classification (NCBI taxonomy): domain Eukaryota; kingdom Metazoa; phylum Chordata; class Aves; order Passeriformes; genus Pseudorectes; species Pseudorectes ferrugineus. Next base: position 10,296 of record QWTY01032698.1, on the reverse strand, counting down.
TGGTAGTCCATATTGCAGCCTGGCTGTAACAAGGGGCAGTGGAGAACAGATCTCAGGTGCTGGAGAGTCAGCAGTCAGGGTGAGGACAACTCAACTCACCTTTGGGGTCAACAGAACTCTCCATATATTCCCTACTGCTAACCCTGAATGCAGTAAAATAATAGGTGAGCAACAGCATTTTATTCTCTTTGTTATTGTAAACAAGAATTGCTTGCTAAGATACAGGTGGCGTCCAAATTCTTCCTTCTTTTTCTCAGTGCATCCATTGAAAGCCAATTCTCACCCAAATGTTGAGAAGATGAGGCTTTTCCTCATCTGTGCTTCTGACAGACTTTATCTTACTCTGGGCTTTTTGAAGTGTCATGTATCAATAGCCAATAGCCTTTGTAATGAGTTAGCCAGTACAGACATATGGACGGGGCTGAGAAAGTTCAGTGTGACCACATTGACAGGCAAACCCTAAAATATTGACCAGCTAGGAAATTTCCTCTGTCCCAACCAGTCTCATCCTAAGTGTCACTCCCTGCAACCATGCAGCCTGGGAAAAAAGATGCTTTGGTTTTCCAGCTAATGGCTACCCACCTGCTAGTGCCAGGGGCTGGGGCTTGATCCTGCAGCCTCTGCCTTTACAAATGCTCTGACAACTCTCTCAAAACACCAGCAAGCCTCATCTCACTCACTCCGACACGACTGAGCAAATAAATAATGCTATTTATGCACTGCACACCATTTGTCAACCCATTTGTCATTTCTGATCTTTCATTGCTCATGCAGTAAAACTATGTGGGATTTTATTCAAACCTCCCTTGCAGGTGTGATGAATGCTTTATTTATACAGCAGCATTTCATCTCGTGGAACCGTTACTATGCACATACAAGCCTTTAAGTCCCTGTGTGGTGTAAGTAGAAGGTGTAAAGAGAGATGACAACTAGAGACAGTGCCGTAATTAAAGCCACAGGGGGAATCATGGATGGCTCAGCTAAAACTGGGACATGTGTGCCAGGGAAAACATAGCACTTCAGATGAAGCATTCACTCTCCATCATCAGACAAGGGGAAAAACATGGACCCGTTCCCAAAGACCTTCTTAAAGGTCAGCGTGACAATGTCAATCCCTGCCCAGCTTATCAGAGCACCCATGACATCAGCAACTGCTCTGACTAGGCAGCACATTATTTCCAAGCAAATAATCTCCTGTTGGCTCCCCCTGCCAGAATTCTGGTCCAGGACCGAAAAACCTGGAAGGAGACATTCCAACAAATAACCACAGTTATCAGCCATGAATAAATTCCCTTGGGTGGTGCCTTTTAGTGGCCCAAAGCCCAGACAGGGAGCAGCGAAGGAGCTCCTACTGAGATTTCTGTTGTGAGGCACAGCGACCTTATGGGGGACATCTCTGCTCTTCCACACCACTGGAGGCATGACACTGACCTCCCTGCAAAGTCTTTTAAGAGCCACAGAAAAAAAAAAATATACTGCTTTTATAACTATTTACTGGCCCGGGAAATCTGCTGCCCAAACCTGCTGAGATCTACAGGGTCTCTTCTGGAAGTAAAACTTTGTTACAATGAAGGGCATCAGAACCTCTCCCTGGTTTCTACTTTGCATCACAGTCACCACAGTAAGGCTTGACTTGCGCTCACTCATGCCATGGAGCACAGCAAATGCTTCCCTGGCTTGCAGGAGTCCCTTCATAACCATTTGGCTCAAGTAGGGCTGCAGTAAAAAAGAGTAAAGGATCAGCCCTGAACTGATCCCTTTGTTTTCTGGAAGGAACTTCCTTGGCAGTTTTTACCGTGCGAGCAGAATCTCATCAGCTCCAGAATGATCTTCCCGGCAGCTCCTGGTTGCTTCAGATAAATCTGCAACATCTATCATCAATTCTCATATTTTTGTGGGTGTGGCGTAAAGAAAAGGTGAAAGAAACAGCTATGGACCAATTTCAGGTGCCTCGATATCAAACCACTCCTTCCTCCACTTTCTTTTTAAATTTCAAGGGGCGGGTGGGATTCATACAAAACTCCGTAAATAGGCATCAGACTCATGTTTATTGCCTAAGCAATAGAAGATTAGAATTGACAAATGGAGAGGTTTTTGGAGACACAGATGCTACAATCATTTTAATATAATTTGGATTTCCAAATCAGTAATTACTCTATCACATATTTATAATTTTGTAGATGCTACTAGAAATGCTGATGTCTTTTTCTATGCATAGTAATGAGCAACAACAAGGGCTGTTAATATAAAGCCTGTAATGTTTGTATTCATATGTAAATAGGTTATGTAAACGTTTTAGACATTTCTCACTAAAACACTGAGTTCTAATCTAAGTGGCTCCATTCCTAAACTAGAAAATCGCACTCTGCATAGAAATTGTTTACTAGTCTGTCAGCAAAGCCGCCAAAGCAGTGAGCTGAATTTATAGGGGGATTTTCATCTCCCTATTAGACACAACATCAGAGTAATTGACAACCTATAAATGCCCAGACAGATATGCAGGTTGTTATTCAGAAATTTGCTTGCACGTGATCTCATCCTTATTCAGCACACGTGCACCTTTGGTGTTACACATGCACAAGCACAGGCACTGGTTTTGAGTACTGAGGAATGCAGTAGTGTTTGATTTAATTAAACTAATTTAGTTAAGCTGATACAAACCCTGGTTAAGAGCGACAGAATCAGTTTAGTTTCCACCTGCTCCTAATTGACTTATGATCAAACCGAGTAAGGTACATTAAAACACCAACGTGTGTCTCCAAGCAAGAGTAAATCACACAAATTTAAACCCACAACTTTAGTTAATTCCAAGTGATGCTAGGGATGGAAAAGAAAAAGAAGAAAAAAATGTGAGCTAAAACACTCCAGGGCAACCATAGGATGTTACCATTTTTCTTCCCTCTCCTTCCCCTCAAGCTGCAGTCTGCATTAGGCTCAGCTGGTGATGGAGAGCTTGGAGCAGTGGCCCTTGGGGCTTACACAGGCCATTTGTAACTCAGCTGGAGCATGGATACACCACCACTGTCCTTTGCAGGACCTGCTGTGCCTACCAAAGCAAACCCCTGGGCCTCCCTCCTCTTTGAACATCATACTACTAACTTACATTAACTTCAGTGATATCTGCTCTCAACTCTGTAATGCAGAGGGGATCACATCTTGAGCCTCTTTCCCTGGTGTCTCCAACAAACCATATCCAGCCCCATCCTTTTCTCTTCTTGATTTAGTGCCAGTAAAGGCTTTGGAAAGACAGTTCAGAGACTCTCAAGGCTCCAGTACAGCACATGAGTAACTCCTACTTGTAGAGGAGACAATAAATGTCTTCTCTTCATCAGCAAAAAGAAAATGGATATGACAACAAGGATGCAAACATCCTGCTGTTGCTTCAGCAACTCTCAGCATCTTCTAACATCTAGGGATAGTATTTTCAAGATCAGTTTAGTCCTTTGCTTTTGATGAGGCTGTCAAACACTGCTGGGGGCAGCTACTGGTGTTTTGACCTTGCTCTCTTCTGCCTTCCCTGCTCCTCCTTCATCCCCACTTTCCCTTTGTTCCACTTTGAAGCACTCTTACACCACTCGTGGAATGGTATTAACAGTGAAATAGCCAAAGTATATTTACATCTCGTGCAATCACAGCTTTGCTCATCCTGCCCCCTTAACCACTGCCTTCAAGCAAGGCAAAGTAACATCCGTCATGCCACAAAACAACAGGGAGAGAAAAGCTCGACACCCATACCCAAGCACTTGAATTATTGTCATTTTTCTGGTGAGCCACAGTGATGCGGGATGACCTGTGACAAACAAGGCAGTTTCCAGTGGAAATTGGGGGCGGGGGAAGGCAGATAGCTCTACAGGAAAAGCATAATAATTTCTCCAGGCCACAAGCGTAGATTCTATTATGCCCCTGCCAAGAACAGTTACTCACATGAGTAAAATTAAGAGGACTACAGACTAGGTGAGTAAATCCATGTCCACTTTGTTTCCAAGGACAGAAATGCATCCTGGTAAGGCTCTGTTTGTACAGTGGAATAGCAATATCGATTTCAGCAGTTATTGCAGTCCCCCAGTGCAGGAACACTGAAGTGAATCAAACCCTCTGTGGTTTTGCCCCTGTGATCACCTCTGCGCTAAGGGGTATTGGGATGCCCAGTGCTAAGAAACTGGGTCATAGGCTGCTTTAGATTTTTATTCCCATTCCTCTTGGATGTGATAAATGGTCAGCACTTTCTACTGATGATGTAAGTGCTAAAACATGGTTGCACCTAAGAAAAACATGGGAGTGAAAGTCATTTTGCCTGTTCACCTGGAACTTGTTACATCGAGTGAAATAGCAGACAAACAGAGCAAAATGAAAGCTCTTTGTTCCTGCTGGGGAACCTTCATCTATAAATTTTAGGAGGAAAAAGTAAAAAATGGGCCACATGACACATTTGCTCAGCAGCACTGGTGGTCTGACATCACTGTGTCACTTAACTATAGCTGTACACTGATGAAATCTGATTAGATTTCTCATTACATAACCTTTTCCAACAAGGACAATTATTTTTACTAAATCAGTCCAATGACCCCACTGGGGGACCAAACTCCCCCCTCGATTTTAAAACACCATCCCTGACCTGATGAGTTCGCAGTCTAGCTTGCAGACTCTGCAATAGCCTTGATGCTCAAAATGATGCTCTGAAATCAGAGAAGCATCCAGGACCTTTGTGCCATCTGAGAGTGAGGACCTTTTCTGAAGGAGTCAGCCTCTGTCCAAGGTCTGCACAGGGAGCAAAGCCAGCAAATCACTTTAACTGTCTCTGTTAGAAGTCTCACACATGATGATGAAACTGGTTTAGTATTTGTGTTTAATAAAACAATGCTTGCTTCATCAAAACCTCTTTTTGGCATAGCCATGTCCGAACTAAACCTATGCAACAATCTCGTGAAGTAAATGAGGCTGGTAAGAGAGGGCTTACTGCTGGCAGAGCTTTCCTCATCCCCTCTGTAAAGCCAGTTACCCAGGCAAAACAAACTATTTACCAACAGGTCTGTGCTGAAATTAGGAGTTCTAGTGGTGTGGCAGAACTTCTTCCTATGCTGTTAACCAACTGCATTGGCAAAACATCTAGTGCACACCAGCCTGCAGATCCGTGTCCACTGGTGTTTTCAAAGGATTCTGCCTCATGTCAGGAAAATCCTATTCAGACTTAGGTTCCTGTGGTGCCAATATATCCTTAAACATCTGCTCCTAAGACTGTCCCTGAGCATTACTTCACAGCATAATTACAAAGGCACAAAGCTGGAGTATCCCTCACCATCCACTCCAAATCCTCTCTCACACCGCCTGCCTCTTCCTGTATTTCCCTCCATTTCAGGCAAATCCTGATTACAGCAACACAAAGGGAATTGGACAACTTTGTTCAGATGCAGCCTGAAAACTATCAGTAACAGACTGAGCATTTGTATTCGTCAAAGCATCTACTTGACTTTTTAAAATTATTCTTTTGATGTTAAACAACAAACTAGGAAGTTTATAACTATTTCATCAATTAAAAAAAATTACAGCGCACAAGATACTAAGAAACTCCATTCTCTCCCTTTTACAGATATTGCTGCTACGTTTTCTTGCATAAGAGGTTCTGCTCCAATTTATGTTTAGGTTCCTACTGAGTGATCCTAAATCCACCTGGCTGTGGGTGGAAGAGAAAACATGAACAAAAACTGAAGAAGGAAAAGGTTCCTAATTTCATACCACAATTCAGAGGGCTGCAAGGAACATTTGTCATGTCAACTCATCTGCTTAATCAAAGAATTTTAATCAAACTGCAGTTCCAGAAACCACAGGTTAATGTGGACAAATGGTAAGAATAATTAAAGCACTCAAATAATCTGTAGCTCGTCTGTCATCAGTTCCTATGTACACTGGAGGTTTGAGATCCTTTTATCTTGCATATTTAGTGAGCCAGATCCTTAGCAAGACTCAGTAAATAAAGATCCCATGGAACTACCACTGATCCCTGATGAATGCAGAGCTATTACCTCCAAAGGCTGAGCTGTTCCAGTCTCCATGTTTCTTCAGACACACATGCATCCACAGGAACAACCCCTGTATTGTTTCTTATCAATGCAGTTAAATACAAAGAGTTGTCACAGCCAAATATTTTTGAGGCACTGTTTTCCCTTGGAAAATGATGAACTGTCGAATCAAAACGCTGTGTGGGAATATGTTGATTCACATTGCCATTTAGGAAAAAACTTTCCAGCTTAAAATGCATTTTATGCATTCTTATTAAAATTAATTATGTAGCTTTGAAAAGCAAAATATTCTGATTCAACAAACATTTCTTTCAGCAGAAAGTCAGTCTTCTGGACAATTTACAAATGTTTGATCTTGTGTTGATTCAGAATTGTTTTACACTGTCACTGCAATGGCAGAAATTCCTGTAGCAGTTGAGAGCGTTCTCAGCAAAAGCCAAGTAATGTAGCTCTCTTTCACCATCTTACAAGCTATCTCAAACTGATGTGAGATTACTGTATGGTTCTTCAGAATAGGTGTCTGCATGTTTTTGAGAGTTACTGCATGGCCACTGATCTTCACCAACTCACTGACCAGCCAGAGCCCTTCCTTGGTCCTCAATTCTGAACACTTACAGAACTTCAGAAGACTGGCTGAGTAGATTTGTGGGCATTAAAATGCAAAAACAAACGCACACGAGACACTGATTGAACTGCAGCCTAGGAGGAACAAAGCCAGAGCCAAGCCAAGCCTTTTGCAGGAAGCAGGCTCATGAGAAAGGAAAAAGATTTCAGGTTGGTCCAAGTGCATTGTAATGCCTTCTAGGATTAGCAGTTTGCACATCATTTCTGAGGTGTACCCTGCTCCTGCTGCTGCCTGTCGGCGTTGCTGACCTCCATGTGGCTGCTTTTTGAGGGAAGCTCCATGATCAGGACAGAGCACTTGAATTCCACAGGGCTGAGGGGAATTAGACATTCATCTGACAGCAGCGGGGGGGAAAAAAAAAAGTGAGCCAAAGGAGCTCCTTCCTACTCTGCAAAGAACTTGAACTCGTACATGCTTACCAGGATGAGGAGGATAGAGAGGTTCAAGTTTCAAGGCATCATTTATGATGTAAGACAGGCCTTTTGTGAAGGAACCTGCAGGAAAATCTACAAGGAAGGGTAAAATTGAGTTGCTGAGCAGGGAATCCTAAATGATGTTACTACAAACAAAATGAAAGTCTAAGTGTTGTTACCCAAAAGGTGTTTCCCAAGGCTGTCAAAGAAGGTTTGGAAAATGAAGAAGTGGCCACTGGAAAGGTGAGAAAACTATCAAGGCCATTTTTCCTACGGTGTTAAAAGCAAGAACTGTACTGGCAGACGATTAAAGTCTACATCTCCCACTAACTCAGAAGATCCAGAGAGAACAAAAAACCAAAACAATGAGGTGCCCCCTTAGGGATGTTGGAGGGCTGCAGCATCCACAAGAAGACAAGGAAACCTTGATTATTTTGTCCAAAACTGTACTCATGATCAATAGGACAGGTATTTTAGCTTATGCCTCCAAACATCAAGACTATGAATCAGTGGTGAAACCAAAGCATAACTATAGAGAGACTGCAAACTTTTTAAGAGTAAGGGTTACAGCTGTTTGGTTACAAAGGTAGCAATTTTGCATTTTTGTCTGAAGTTTATCCTTCAGTCATCCTTGTGAAATGGAAATGTGCTGCCAGGACCAATTTATTATCTAATACGTAGCAACAGCTACTGCTGTTCATTATGAGATGCTACGGCAGTGTTTACTCAAACATTCAAGAAGAGCAATTTCACTTCCCACCTTAGATTGTTTGTTCAGGTACACACCGATATTGATGCTAACCATCATCAAGTTAAAAATCACACTTTAGAAACATAAGCTTCCACCTGTTTTACCCCTGTGTTTTATCACTGCAGATCAGATAAATCAAAGCAGTGATTTTTTTTTCCTCTTTCTTCTGCTTTTAAGCATATTCTACTGTATGTTGTTTTTACTTGGGTCAGGAGATGGCTATATAATACATTAGACATTTGCTTTTGCAGACTTGGGAAGGAATTTAATCAGTACATGAATGAGGCTTAAAGAAACAGAAAGCTTCCTAATGCAAATGCAGCTGTGACTGATAAGAAGGACAATGGACAGAAATCCTTGACTTGATTAACTTAGTGACCTAGAAAGAGGGATGTGTCTCATTCCAGCAGCGCAGAACAGAGAAACACTCATTAACTGTTCCTTTCAGCTGAAAGGATCCGCAGCACTCACTTCCGCACCCAAAGGAGCCATTCACCAGAAACTTGGACACACTAGGGATGCCTTTCTTTCAGTTTCTGGCTGTACAAAGTCGAACAGAGGTACAGACTTCACATAAATAAGTGTCTTTCTCTCTCCCCCTCTCCCTCTCTC
>QWTY01032697.1:0-10503 GCA_008033365.1 Pseudorectes ferrugineus | reverse complement strand
GGATGCAGGATTTTTTAAAGAGTAAATCCATAAGGCCTCACAGTGCTTCTACTTATTTCAGCTTTGGTGCTCAGGTCTGTGACTCCTGCCATTAGCCAGATATCCAAGGGTCCCACGCAGCTCTAAGCTTACTGCAGGCTGTGTGACATTCCATATTTAGGGTCCATAACCATGCTATTTAACTGAGTATCCCATGTCGCCTGCCCATAATCATGTCCTTCCTGGTGCAGCCTCTGCAGTGCTTGCTTTAGTTGAAGTTAGAAGCTTTTCAGAACAAACAGCATTCTTTCCTACCAGTTTGTACAGTCCTTATCAGCAGAGAGGGGCTCAGCTTTTATCAAGAAGTTTAGCTATTGCTGGAACAGTCATAATAAATAAGATTAGCAGGAACGGCTTAGGGATATATTTTTACAGGGTGTCTGTTTATCCTATCATATGTTTGGTGAGTATTCCTGTGGTTCACCAGATCTTCAGGTCTGTGCTACTGTGACACAGTTTTGCTGTGTTTTTTTTTTTATCGGGATGAAGGTGGCTTAAGCTATATGCCAAACACCTTTGTGTTTTCTTCTGGGCTACCAAGGCCTCATAAACAGACTTGCAGTTTATACCCAAGATTTACACACAGCCGTTTTCCAGCTATGAGGAAGGAGGCAAGAAAAGACCGTATCATTTATGAAGAGCTGAGAGGTGATGGTGAAATCACAGACATGCATGACAGTGAAATAATGCTGCTGGTCAGCATTGATAGTACAAAATGTGGACTGACAGATCAATGCTACTTCAGTTCATGTAGCACGGCCTCTCTTCCCCATTCGCCTTTTTCACTGCCAGAGTTCCTGGTGTTCACACTGGATATTGGGCATAATGAGCTCTGCCTGTTTCCTTCAGATCTGCAAAAATCCAGGCAGGAGACACTTCTTGGATTCCCTATTGATATGGAAAATTCCTAAAGATAACCATGAGACCGCACGATTCCATAATATCTAATGATAGGTGTTTAGCTGTATTGATCTATTTTTTTTCCATAGGATGATGCCACCTATTGGACTTTTTTGAAAGAGGCAAAACAGTTCAAAGAAAATAAATACTTTATGCTGAGTTGGTTTTTTCCAGCAAGGAAGGTTAAGCTTTCCTACAGTTCACCAGCAAGAAAAAGAGCTCCTATTGGGACATCCTGAATTATGGTACCCCATTAGAAAAGGAAAAAGAATACAGGTAAAGTTTAATAAGATAGTTTTTATCCACTTTTCCAATGGGACTCTAAACAACAGTCACAGAATTTCAGGCTTTTTGTTTGATTTTTTGTTTAACTGAAGTGTGTTGAGGGTGATCATTTTTAGTTGACCTTGAACTCGTGGTGGTAAAATTATTAAGGCTGCTCTTGGTCTGGCTAAGAAGTTATCTTTACTAAAAGAACATTCCTTTCAGCTAAAAGCTAACAGTGTGATTGTTTCCAACTTCCCACTTCTGAGCTAAGACAACACAGGGTGTGCCACTAATCAGAGCCATCTTTTCATATTGCCAGGTTACTCACTGTTTGGTTCCTTAGAACTGGGGCAGTTAGCAAGCTCCCAAAGGCATCCTGTGCCTCCAGGGATGAACACCTGGCTTTGTTAACATTGAAATGATTGCTGCTCCTCACCTCTTCCTTTCTTTTTTTCTGAAAGGTGATAGAGGTTGGTTCTCTGCAATCTGAGAATGGGGAAGCAGAGGGAAAGATGCTCCCCAAATGTTCTCTCACTATAATCATATTTAATAAAGGTTTTTTTCCAGCCTGTCCTAAATTTTTTTTTTTAATTTTATCAGCTTATTCATAATCCCTGGTGGCAAATGTTTTTTAATTATTTACCTTTTATAATACAAAAGTAATGACAAGAGACTGATTGGAGAATTTATATACTTTGCAAAGCAGCAATCATAATGAATCTTTATTTCTTTAAATTTAATTGAGTAAATATGTATAGTGTGCAGACATGTTGCTCTTGCTCTTGTCATTATTATGTTGACAGTCCCTGAGATCAAGTTGGACTTGACTTCAAAGTTATTTTAAAACTTGGCACCTCTCATGAAAATCTCTTCCATTTTCAGTGTTTGACATATGGTCTCATTTCCTCCTGATGTTTGAAATGAGGTATCCATCCCAGGCCCATCCAGACTCTTATAAGTTGTTTGGTTTACAATCTTGACCTCAGCCTGCCTATAACAGGCTTATTAACACAAAATTCTGCCCACCATGAAGGTCTGTTCAGAGCTTTGTTGCCTTGAAGGATCTCTCCCCATATATTTTTATATAACTGCAAAATAATAATAAAAAAGGATTAATGCATACAGAAGAAGCAGAGCAAACTTCTGCAAAATAAATTATTTAACTTACTGATTGAAATGAGATTTTGATTGAATTTCTAGATAACAAATGTGAATAATTATGTACAGGCAAGAATAAATATAATGATAGCAATGAATAGAGGATTCAACATAGACAGGAGACAAGGATCTTTATTAAGTATTTTCTTTGAGTGAGAGATTGGCAGCCTTTTTCAAATTTCAATTGAAAATATTTACATAAGTTGAAAACCACAGACTTACAGGCAGTTCAGAAAACCTTCCTGAATTCTATAGAACATGGATTGAATAGCACTGATTGAAATGATTTTCTCAATGATTTAATGAATTTATAAAAAATTAAGTGCACGAGGAAGTGTTTAAGATTCCTATGTGCATTTCTCACATATTATACTCCTAATATTAATATCTAATATTAATAAGCCTCTGTGGCTTCTGCATTTGCAAGAGCTAAGAGCTACCCAATAAGGAGCCAGCCAAATCCATCACATGACAGCTTTATCAGCTGCTGATAAGAAACCTCCAGGTGACTGCTAGAAAGGGGATACTATTCTAGGAATGGATCACTGTGAACTTGTACCATATTTTATATTTCTGCCTACAGCATCTGCTCACTTCTGCTAGAGACAGAAAAATGTGTTAAAATGGGCTTTTGGTCAATACAGATACTCTTAACATTCTTACAAACTACGTTCCTTGTTTGAAGAGCTACCTTTGGAGCTTCCCTCCCATGACCTCTTGCATTAATTTACTCCTCAAAAACCTAGAGAAATGGAAACAATGTTTCCAGTGATGATTACAGCCCTCTAGGAGATGGCTGGACAGGTAGAGCCAGACTTTCCTGCCTCATTTGCAAAGACTGTGTTAACAAAGTAATCATTGTGTTAGGTCAGCTTAGAAACATCTGTTCTGCCTTCTGTATTGCTTGATCACCATGGGAACAATGGGCAGCTTTAGACAAGAAGTCACAGGGAACACTGAAAACCACGGAGTCCGTGTGATGCAGCATTCCTGTCAAACACCCCGGCAGCGGACCCAGGCTCCAGGGATTGTCTACAGTGTCCATCCACACCAACCCGAACTACTGTACTGTGACACTGGTCTCTACAGAGCAGTTATCCCACAGCTTGGCCCTGATGAGTAGGTTTGGCCCAGTAAGCAAGAATTTTGGTTTTCTGAGACTTTGGAATAAAATGCAGATCTTGAAATATGTCAAAAAAAAGGCAGGGAGGGACCAGGAGCTGTTGTAGCCAACTCCATGGTGCACCCACATCCTGAGTCCTGCTTGTAGGTCTGGTTATGCCACTTCAGAAAGGATATGGCAGAAGCAGAAAATACACAGAGAAGGAAAACAAGGTCTGTCAGAGGAATGAAAAGGCTCCCACAGACAGTAAATAGATATGGACTGGGACTAGGAAGTATTTTCTCACAATACTCATAATTAAATTGTAGAAATGATGGTGTGATATAAGCCAAATGACAGCTGAATTTGAAAATGGATGGAAAAAATGGAGAATAGACACATCTGTGGCTACTAAACAGAATGATACAAACAGAACCTATGGGATGAGACATCTCTTAAACTGCCAACAGCTGAGACATCAGGGAACGAACACCTCGCTGTTTCATCTGTTTCACAGTGTTCTCTTTGGCCATCCGTCTCTGTCAGTCAGAGTATTCTGTGAACTGAATCCAGTATGGCCACTCTTATGCTCTTAACTCTTGCTGTGTGTAACTAAACCAAAAAATTTCTCTCAGCCCTTTTTTTGGTCCAGTGCACAGATGCCCACAACAGCAAACTACAGCAATACTGTACAAGTTTCCCAGTGAAGCTTATCTCCAGTAAATGCAAAAACCCATTTTCTGCTGACATCAATTTAACCCTGGTAGTATTTCCCACTGAAAAACCAACCTTCTTTTCTTTTGTGCTTGTGAAGTGTCTTGAGTATGTTAAGGCTATTTACAGGCAATAATCTTCATGATTAAACTTACAAATTTAACAGTGGGTTTCCTTACCTCTCCACTTCCTTTACCAATGGGAGAATTGAGAATGAAGTCGGGAGGAGCAAAGGCATCAACCAGGGCAACTGCATCATCTTTCAACTGTTTAAAACCAAAAGACATACATTTGACAACTTTTGTAGTTGTCTATGGCTGAACTACAGAGCAGCATAAAAATTATTTTCATAAAGTACCAGCTTTGATAATTTAAGAGAAATCCACAACAAATAGCCTAGTTTTATTTTGGTTTTTTTCACTCCCAGGGTAACTGCCAAAAGAGACTGTATTTTAAATGTTTTTAAATGTTTAAACACATTTTAACTAATATGGTGCTGTTTACACATATACACACATATATTTTTGGACTTTAAAAACATAATGACCAGATTCTTCTTTGAAATTTTGCTGTCCCACAAAGAATATGTTGCAGTTTGGAAAGCTTTTGTGCTAAGAAAAAAAAAATCACAAACTAACTCAATAATTAAATAAAAAGAACTGCATTGAAATATTTCACTGGCTTTCCAATGAAGATTGCAAGGCCACAAATGCTACGGTGTTATTTTGTAGGACATATTGTTTTCCATTTATTGGTAAATAAATTAAGACTAGATTTAGGGTCAATGAGTTGCTTAACTTAACAGAAAATTATTCAGAAACCATTAACATAATATCCTGCTAATTTGCCCCTTGAAGTACAGAATAATCTGATGACTATAAATCATGTATCTCTTTTTTAGTATTTATATACTATATTATTATTTAGTCACAATAAACAGGCTTACCCTGTAGCAGAGCTCCAGAATAGCATCCTGAATAAATCTCCCAGGTTGTTCACCTGAAGCATAGCCACCTTAAAAACATTCGCAGAGAAGCTTATACTAGTTAAGATTGCACTGATACAAACTTTTTGCAAAGTTCATGAGTTCAGTAGTCAAGACTAAGTAGCTGCACCTGTCTAATTGAACTGACAGTCTTTCATTAATGAGCTGATTGCAAAACTCTTAATCTAAGCAATGTAGAGCCTTTTGCAGTAACAAGCTACACTACAGCATCTTGTTGCCTATCCCTCATCCTCTCACACAAGCACTGGATCACAGCAAAACCTGTGATCTCTCCATCATCTTTGAGGTAAGAGAGCCTTTTGGGTTAATTTTTCACTGCAGATTCCTGCTCCGGAAAATTTGGTCGAGAGTGATTGTTTTAAACAAGCAGTAAGAAAATGCTGTAACATAAATTGTCACTAGGATTCCCTGCCCTGGCCAAATCAGGACTTTATAAAAGTGACATGCACAGCATATTCACGGAGCTGATCTCACCTTGGTAGAGCACAGCCAGGTGTTTACTCAAGGACCAGAGCCCATAGAGAGCACTGAGGTTCCTAAGCACTGGCCGCAGAGCCACCGGGACGCTGGTATCGTGCGTGTAGTCGTGGTACTGCTGTAAGACTGTTTGCTCAAAAAAAGCAATCGCCAGAGACCGACAGTAGTACACCTTAGGAGACAGGGAAGAAGGACACTCAGGAACAAAATACAAAGAACCAGTCCTCAGCCTGTGCAGAATGGCATTGGTCTGAACTTAGTGGAGTTCTGTGGATGTAGGTGTGATGATCTAGCTTGAGAAATTCTAAGAAACAGCAGGAGAAAACACTTTCCACAATGTCTAAGCAAAGGTTAGTTATGAAATGTCTCATGAAATGCCTCTTAGAAATAAGATTGCATGCCTATTACCAGTGTAATTTGGCAGTTGCACCTAGGCTTTATGGGATCAAGAAGCTACATCAGAGAGAAGACAATGTAAAATCAGGTTTGGTGATTTTAGGATTGTTAATAAACCTACATAATTCTAAGAAGTAAAAGGTAGATCTATATTTATTTAATATGATCCAGAGTTCTATAAAGAGGATAAAGTCTTCCTATTGAAAAATTATTACAGTCCCTTCAAATAATAAACAAAAGTCTGATCATGTCAGCATGAGTGGATTCTGTTGACGGATTGAAATAGATTGCAATATGTTTTGAAGGAACTATGCAACTAGTCCTTGCCAACTATCTGATGAGAAAGACAAGTCACCAGTTACTGTTAATGCAGAGTACAAAACCTTAAGTGATTGTATGTACTTACATAGGAACACTTGTCTACATTTATATACTGCACCTTTGCTATATGTGCTACCATGAAATAGATTGCTGACTGACAACATTCTAGCTGGTGAACAGCAGGGGAATGTGATGCCATTGCTCTCCTGGCTGACTTGTTGCAATGATGTAACTCATATTTGGTTTTAGCTCATTTGTTAAGGGTTGGGTGGTTTGGTTTTTTTTCATGTAGAATTAGTTGATAGTTTTAATTTTTTTCTTTTAAATACTTGCATTATCCTTGTATTTAAATCCACTGCAGTATGTAAAAAAGGCATATTCCAAAGATCACTGTCTCTCTCAACAGCTGCCCAGTGGCACACTTATGTCCAAGCTCAGATGCATATATGAACAGCAAAATACACATTTATTCTCTGCAGGATTGTGGAGGACTGCCCCCTTACTAGATGGAGTTTTTGAGATATGAATGTTAATTCCCTAGTCAGAATGAAATAAGTCTTAACAAATGAAACATTAATAATTATTTTCCTGTTATTCTCCCCTATAATTTTATTTTCCTCTTTACCTTTGCTTGCACTTCTGTATTGTTTCTATCAAGCTGCCCCCAAACCAAAATAACTTAGGGTTAGGCTAGGAATCTCTTCCAGATCCCCCACAGCATGAACAAATATTTTGTATTAGTCAACCACTGGGCTGACAGAAAAGTATTTCTTCATGCCCAGAAAGTTTTAAATCAAATATGTACATCTCTTCAAAGCACAGCTTGTAAATCATTTTCAGATGTTTTTGAGGCATGACATTAAAATAAAAAGTCCTGCTGTCCTGAGGATGAATTGTGGGGAGAAAAGCAAAACTAACGACCTAAAGCATATCAACGCCTGTCTCAAAAGCAGTTGTGTGTCTGAGTATCTTTGAATTTTAAATATAATAGAGAAATCAATCTTCATACCTCTGAGCACACCACTTTCTCTAATGCACTGGCCCCAGCACCAGCTTCACCAAAATCTGGCCAACTGACAGGCAATCAGACTGGAATTTCTGGCAATTCCCATTCTGGATTCGACCCTGAAGAGTTTCTCTAATAAGCTGCTTCTAGGGTAAAAACAGGAAAGATTTTCTCCACTCTACCAGTGGTTTCACACAGATCATCCCCTGTTGAAGCCAGGCTGGCTCTTTCTAGGTGCAGAGTTGAATGCTGAATATTCCTTCCTGCTGTTTTTTAATGAGCTTTGCAGATAAGGTAAATGACACTGACCATCTTCAGGGAACTGATTTTTCTCAGTGACAAATAACAAGTGTTCATTCTTGGGTGTGAGCCAGTTTTTCTCATGGAGGTAGCAGAGGAATCTGGTGAGCTTGCGGATATATACTGAAATTTGGAGTTAAGCCATTCCTAGCTGTTAAAACTCTCTGGTGAGAGAGTGGATCTGCTATATGTAAATTGTCAGTGTTTCCTTTTCAGGTTCCAATGCTGTCAGTCTGGTATCTTTCACGAGTACTTTGCACTATAGGAATTAGAGATGAAAAAGACCTATTAGGTCATCTAGTTTACCTACCTGCCAGAGCAAGATTCTTTCCTACAGTATGTATTTGGCCACAAGCGCAGATGGAGAAGCAATAATCAGATGCTGCAGTGTATTTAATACTCAGAGATTTAGTCTTCAGAAGTTGTGCTATCAAAATTGCCAACATCACACAGCACATGCCTGCAACTTTTCTGAAGGGAAATATATCCTGGAAGACTTCTGCTGATGGTAACTGTCCTCCTGCTATCATGTTCTATGCAATGCACATGGTCAGGTATTAAGTTTTATTAGTTATTTGACTTGCTGCTTTATGGTTCAGGAAATTGTACTTTATGACACAAGAAGGTAAAACTAACAGAAACTGACAGACTTGGATGAAAATAAATAAATAAAATAAGAAAGATTAGTAAGTATTACCTGACAGTTGTTTTTTGCCTCAAAATCACTTCGTCCAGCCCGCTTCTCCTTATTCATTTTTAGGCAACTTTCTCGGAGCAGGTAGCAAACCAGCCATTTATAAGCTGCTAAAGGAACTATGAAAAAGAGAAAAGCAAAATTCTTAACATTCACATTTATGATGCAAGAAGTCACATGAAAATTCTACTGCAGTCCCAGATTTTTTACTTGACATAAAAAATGAAAGCATTGATTAATCAATCTATTGACATGATACTTTGTCCATTAGTGTAGATACAGTAAGTATTTGGGGAGGACAGTCAGATTGTGAGTGTACAATGAAGACATAACCATGTCTGGCCATACACTACTTCAAACTGACCTCAAGCTGGAAGACAAGGTATATCCACAGCTCAGTTTAGAATTCTTACTTGAATAAATTTTTTAGCTTGCTATTTTTTTGCCATAGTAAGACTTAGGCCTGCAAGGTATGAAATCTCTTCTGAGAATACAAGAAGAGAAGACAGCCCACAATTACTGGAAGCATGTGACTTGCAACATTGTTTTCACTGGTGGCTGAATGTAATCACATTTAAATTACTAGCTTTGTACATAACTGTGCCATATTTCTAAGAGCAGCCTAGAACTATTAAAGTAAAAAGTTATTCAGCATAAAGTCCTTGCATGAATCTTGCTTGCTTGTTTCTTAGCTGAATATCTAATGTAGAGTATACCTTAGGGTATTGGGAGTGTTTACATGCTGCCTAAATTTAGGCATCTAAATTAACAGTCCAGTTTCTAACAGAATGGATCAATAGACAGATTCAGTTATTTTTTAAACTATGGTCTGGTTCAGTAGGTATTACATGAGAGGAGAGAACATGTGCTGTTGCTCTCTCATTATGTGTTGGTATTCCTTTTAATTTTTGCCTCCAAGGGCCAATCTGGGCTTACAGTGATACACAAATGGGAACAGCATCTAATGTCATACTTGACTTGATTACAGCAGAGTAAAGCAGGAAAACTGCAGGGAACTCTTTTTCCATCATTACTCATTTTTCTCTATACAACCAAAAGCAACTGTCAAAAGCAGACAAATTTCATGCCTTTTCAACAGACATGTAAATCCCTTGTACGGTTTTCTAAAAGAAGATACTTTAGTGATAGAAGGTAGTGGCAATCAATCCCCTTAGAACTGGAAAACAGCAATACAGTGGTGAAAAACCCTAACTCAGAGATGTTATTTTAGAGGAAAAAAAAAGAAAGTAAAATATCTGATGCTGTCCTCCATTCCAGAAATGAAGTTGGGGAAAATAGAATGTATTTTGAAATGCAAACTATGTTCTCAGTAAATTAAAATGCATGTAATACAAAAAATGTCAGCAAATATGACAAATATCTAATAAGTAGCAGACGTTGAATCTCAAATCTCTGGATCCTTTCCTTTGGAAAGGAATTTAAAATTCTAGAATCAGCTTAATAAAAGCAGAAGCCTACCTGAGGAGTCCATGCAATCTTCAACACTAATGGCTGTGAATTTCCAGCCTAGGATATGATGGTAGTCTTGCAAAAAGTTTATTGTTCCCAAAGGGGATTCAAAAGGAGCTTTATCTGAAATACCAGAGAAAATAAAAATGATTTATGAGAAAAGAAATCAGACTTTTTGGAACTAAAAGCCTATTATAAAGCCATGCATACACTTGACAGGCCAGATGCAATTAGGCCATAATATTTATTTTATTATGGCCTAGTCCAGCCAAAAGAGGACTGGTGGACAAGTGTGGAAAAACCTGACATCACTGCCTATAATTATTCCCCATAAGATTCAACTCTAACTGCTGAATTTTCCAGCTCTGTAAGATGCTAGTGAAACTCATTGCTGGAAAACTGAAACAAAATCTAGAGAACTACAAGATGTGGTGATGGATATTGCTACCAAGTCAGGTGATATGAACTGTCCCAAGTACAATAAACAGACTTATGATGACTTTACCAACACAGAATCACAGAATCATAGAATGGTTTGGGCTGGAAGGGACCTTAAACATCATCTTGTTTCAACCCTCCCATCCTGGACAGGGACACCTTCCAGTAGACCAGGTTGCTCCAAGCCCTATCCAGCCCGGCCTTGAACAGTTCCA
>QWTY01032695.1:761-27568 GCA_008033365.1 Pseudorectes ferrugineus | reverse complement strand
GATATAGAAAGCTTAAACTTTCTTTCCTGCCTTCTTGTAGTCTTAGAGATTACTGGCAAAGGCTGTAGCTCACTGGCCTACTTCTCTGTGTATTTTTCTCCTACTATGTGATTGAAAAATGACCAAGCATGTAGTCCTCAATGAGATCCATGAGTCCCTTGGCCAAACTGGGCAAGTGACATTTCAGATTCTTGAAGCATAGTACCTCTAAAAGAAAAACCTGACAGGAAGGACTTTTTATTTTTGTTAGGCCATTCTTTCCTCCTCCTAATGCTGGAGTGAAGAATGAGAAAAACTTTTATGTTTGTATCACAGGCCACAGTTAAAAGAAACCGAAACTGAATGTTTTCATTTTAATATTATCTGAGATCTTGTTTCTGAGTAAGTATCTACATATGGCTTGAACATTACGGATTGTTCAACCTGGAAAAGAGAAGGCTTTGGGGTGATCTAATTGCAGCCTTCCAGTACCCAAAGGGAGCCTACAAGAAGGAGGGAGATTTTTACATGACAGGACAAAGCGGAATGACTTCAAAAGTAAAATAGGTTATATTTAGATTAGATATTAGGAAAAAATTCTTTACTGTGAGGGTGGAGAGACACTGGAGCAGGTTGCCCCATGAAGCTGTGGATGCCTCATCTCTGGAAGCGTTCAAGGCCGGGTTGGATGGGGCTTTGAGCAACCTGGTCTAGTGAAAAGTGTCCCTGCCCATGGCAGGGGGGGTTGGAACTCGATCTTTACGGTCTCTTCCAACCCAGGCCATTCTATGATTCTGTTTATTGGATTTTTTTACAGTGGAAAAAAAAACCCTAACAATGGATTTTTTTTTTGTATTAAATTTATGAAAAACAAAGTTTAGGGTGATCCCTCAATATTTTGGCTTAGGTATCCAGTTTGCTGTTAAGTGCTGTTGCATAAGGAACATAAGGAGCAAACTGTACCCACAGGTGTCCTGGGTAACTCCAGAGAATGCAGGGCATACTGAATATGGAATGGTTCATATTTAATGGAGTGTAGAATACCATGGCTGGGAAAACAGTTCCATAATTACATAAAAGTGACTTTTGTTAGTCAGTTACTTAGCATTTGGATCTTTCTTGAGTGAAACTGGAACCATAAACTGCCTAACAAAAGTTAGTTGAGCTTTGCTTGCAAAACAGCCTTGCTCTTGCCATGGATGAGAATGTTTGAATGAGGTTCTTCAATCCTTGATTGTTCTTGCAGGGGATTTTCATATAAGTGCGCGGGTTACACGAAAGTGGGGCAGTAGCTGCAATTGTTTCTGCCAGAAGACATGTGCCTTGCACAGGCAGGCAGCTGATGTCCTGCTGCTGTCCACCACTGCTGCTTTCACGTGGTAATCACCTGCAAGGATGAGCAAGTGGAGGGACTGCAGGCAAAGTGCATTTCGGGGGTTTGGGTGTTTCAGAATAACGCTGAAGGACAGTCAGTAATGCTTTTGTCTGCTTTTTTTTCATAGGAAATTCTAAGTGGGAAAGAAGCACTGGATAAGCTAATCAACAGACTACTGGAGTTTGCAGAGATAGAGGCTGTCACCCAGTATCTAGAAAATTTGCAGGCTTTAGAAGGAGGAGGCTGAAGACCTCGAGTAGAGTTAGAATTGTTGTGTTTGGTAACAGAATGAAACAGATGTGTTTGTTAGATGATATGTTGATTAAAACCTACTCCTCTGTTTTTCAGTGTGTGATACTATTCTTTTTGTATCTCGGTGCAAGTGGGTTGAATTTATTGCAGCAGCCCTGGCAGTAAAGAACCAGCTTGGAGTTCTGTGTGCACATTTCTCCTGTCTTGGCAGCTGGGCTTTGTTAAGCTGGTCCTTCTCTTGACCTTATCGCAGCTGGAAAGGTGCAGAATTGTGGTGGTGGAGCAGAATAAATACCACATAGTGCACTTTTTGTCATACTGGGAGATGTTCCAGGTGAAAGAAACTGATCTGCCCTAACATAGTCTAGAACGTGGCCTCATGAATACTATTTATTTTTACCCACTTATTGTATGAGGTCCCTAAATGACATTCCTTATAAATAACTTTGTATTATGATGCTTTATTTTTTTAGAGTAAATATACAAAAGCAAAGGGAGTGAAGGGGCCAGAATGTTAAAGGAGAAGCCTGTTAGCTTTCTTCCAGGCATTCTTGGGTCAGCTTGTGGTGGGACTGGCCCACGTGCTGCAGTGGCATGTAGAAGTACCTGCTCTAGTTTTCAATTAAGTTTATGAGGTAACAGGCAGCTCCCTGCCTCCTGGCAGAGAAAACGAGTTCATACTGCAGATGCATTTCAGCAAACCAGGTATCTTGGGAATTCAGCTCCTGTCTTTGGGAATGTCTGCCTTTGCCTGTCCTTGAGGAGATCCAGATGTCTACAGGGCACACTCGGCTTTGACAGGACTTGTGCTGATGTTTTCCCCTGCACATGTGCAGTGCTGGCGGGCACTGAGCACAGGCAGGCGCTCGTTGTATGCCTGACTCAGGAATGCTCCGTGCTCAGGGTGACACAAAGATTGGTGCTCTGCTCAGCTGGGTTCACTTGCAAGATCACGGTGTCTTCTTTGCATCCTGCTCCTCCCAGGTTCTGCTGTAAAGCTGCTCTGCACAATCCTCTGCAGGAGAAGAACCAGTTCATTGTTACAATTTAAATTATGCCTTGTGGTTGATTTATATTTGCATACTTATTTTGTAATCATGAATGATGCAGTGTGAGGAAATGTCAGGTAATTTAGGAAAAATAATTGTTTCAATACTGAGTTCTTCTAAAGGGTGTAGTTTTTATTACTGTATATACAGCAACAATTGTAACATTATTCAGCTATATTAAGAAAGATAGAATTTGTAACAGGAAGAAAGCAGGAAAACTATACTCGGTTCTTCCAGTCTTGAATTATTTTTCAATTCTTTTGTGTGTTCTTATCAGCAAGCTTTGACAATTTCTGATTTGCTTCCAATACTTTAATTACAGAAGCTTTGGGGCTTCGGTTAGGTTGGTTGTTTCTTTTTTAATTGATAGCTCTGCTAGTCAATCAGGAAACCTATTACCATGCAATTCAGGATTCACTTGGACTTTGACTTCTTTCAGTAAGCAGTCCAGAAAAAGAACCCTCCAGAAAGATCTGGAACTGAGCTAGTACTTCTTGCAGTGCCGACAGACTGGCAATAACTAATACGATCAGCTGTAGTAGGAGAATAGCCAGCTAACACGGTTACCCAAATACCGTGCTCACTTTCATTATGCAATTAAATTAACCAATTTATTTTAGTAATTATATCTCTCAAACAATCTTAGAAACTTCTTAAAAAATTTTAAATAGTAAGATTCCACTTCCAGGATTAGTTAGTGCCTATGAAGTTCTTCACTATGAAAAATCATTGAAACACTTAAAGTATGAGCAGTGTTTATTTTACTGGAAGAAAGATAGTGATATTTCTGTAGGACCTTACGGATATTTGTGATTGATCAATTTTCTGTAGCCTGTTTTTGTCGGTGGTTTTGTGCAGAGTGATGAGAAAAGGGAAAGCAGACAGCAGCTCCCCTCTTTACTAAGTTTTGGATGTCCCAATTGGAGATACTGAAATTTAGAAGCTAAGCTCCTTCTGCCAGCTTGGCTCAGGAGATCCTGAAGGGTCTTTGTCCCAAGCTTTTCCTACAATTGCGTATACATGTGTGTGTCAGCAAAATATGGCTATGACAGTTTGGGATAGAGCAGAAACATTTCTACAGGAGGCCACTGCCTGCAATGCTCTGCTTTACTAAAACCAGATATATTTGCTTCTCCTCATTGAGAACGTGTTATTTGAAACTGTTTTCTCCTAACTTAAAAAATACTTGAAGCCATATTTTATTCTAAGCTCTTCCACCTCAGTCTTTCTGTGGGATGTAAGAGCTGAAAGCTGAGAGATTGTTTAACCATGGCCTGGCACCTTTCCTCAAGGAACGGATGTGTGGCACAACAGTGCTATTTCTGAGGTGTTTTCAGGATGGAATATCTCAGCTTGGGCTTTTTGGTTCCTACAAGCAATCAGGACTTTCAGCAGTGAAATCGGTAGCAGGAAAAATTACAGTAACAAAGCGCAGGGAGGACAAGGGTAAACAGTTTCCTGGGGAGAAACAAACAGCCCCGGGGGACAGCACAAAAGAGCAAGAGGAGGTTCCTCTGCTAAAAACAGCCTTCTGCAGCTTTCCTTGTCAAACAGTGTTACAACAAACATAAACTACCCCCCCTCTGCCTGGCTTCCCCTCAGCACCATCTGGGGAACTGAGACCTTACCCACAGACGTCACGTTACAGCTCGTGCAAGGCACCAGCTTCACCGCTCTGCAGATCCTGCTGACTGATATGAAGTGTAGTTCCTGGATCTCTTTCATTTCTCTGCTGAGGTCTCACGCAGCAGCGTCTCACCCAGCCAGGAGGGAAGCCAGACAAAAGCTGCGTGTGCCTGGAAGTAGCACTTCCACGGCAGTGGAGAGATGGATGTTTACCCTCTGCAAAAGGAGGGCAGCCCGGGTACCTCGCCTCGACTGCTTTCATTGAGTCATCCAGTGCGTATCTGACTCTCAGGGCACTGCTCACTGTTCCTAAAGCCAGCAGACATTTAATACTGAATCACAATCGGCTGTAATCAAAAAGCTCATATATGCAGCTTTGTTCTCAATGTTACTAACACTAACTGCAACAAACCTTGACCTGAACTCAGTTAAAAATTTTGTAAATTAAAAATATAAACCCAGGATTTTTGTTACTCATAATTGATGCACAGAATAAACCAATTTCCAGTTACTGCTTAAGGCGCTACAGGAAGGCAAACAGACACTCTGTTGGTAGCCACAAAATAAAAGTATTTCTCTCAAGAAGCGTTTCTGTATTTACAGACCTGTTTTAGTTTACATTTACCCCAGGCCCATTTTGAACAGAATATGCACCCCTAAATCTCCCAGGTTGCCCTAAACCCCCTGAACAGATGCACGATGATAACGCAGATTGTTCAAATGAAAGCTTTATTCAGTATTTTCATATAAACTCCACTTCAAGAGCTTGCAATATTTTGTAATTGCAACTGAGAAGCAGTTCAAGAGAAACCAGCTGTTTAACTTTGCAGACATTACTTATAAACTAAAACAAACGCTTTCCAATCACCCCAAGCAAGACATTAAAATCCACTGTCTCCAGCCCATGGTCTGTACAACGCTGTCTGCTGGTTTTTAACATAGGCTATGTCTGGTTTTACAGGTAAAATCAAATCTGCTTTTGGGAATCTTGGGAATTCCCCAAATTCTCTAGGAATCTCTGAAATCTGGCTCTCCGGGAATCCTCTTGGGCAAATTTAGCCTTTTTGAGATTATAATTTGCAACACTTTTTGCTTTGTACAGAAACTTTTATTCAAGTTCTATCCCGAAACATTTCACAAAGCTAAACCTGTTAATCACACAAACAGTTAACACAATTTCTATGCTAAATAATTTAGCAGGTAGAAGGTAGGGGGACTTAAGAGGTAGATAGAAGAGAGACTGAAGAGGTCTGGCTGACAAAACAGAACCCAAGTGTTGCCACAGCTGATAGCAGGAGGTATACAGACAGCTTTTGTGCTAACAAGCAAAAGGATCTAAGGGCTGCAAGCCCTGTACAAGGAATGGAATGGAATGAGTCTCGGGAAAAGAGGAAATCAAAAGAGCACATGTAGTCAAGTCTTGAAATAGCTTGTGTGTTGTTGGAAAACAGACAGGGTTCTTCAGGGCACGGTGCAAACAGGCAGCAGAAGCGCTTGCAGGAGCCAGGACCTGGACACGTGGTGGGTGGCTACAGAAGAGCACGAAGCTTTCTGGAAATCTCGGCACAGCAGGGGACAAGGTGAAGGAGGACACCAGAAACACGGCACAGCGGTGAAACAGAGATTTGCATATCTGGGAATACTGGAGGAAGACAATTCGAGGAAGACAGCAATAATAAGAAAAGTACTAAAAAAGGGGAGACACAACTCAAAAAACAAATCTAAGAAACCAAGCAGAATGAAATAGTTTTTTACTCCCTTTCTGAGATGCCAAAATTTGCACTGAAATAAAATCTCTTTTAGGGAAGAAAAAAAAGAAGAAGAAATATTTTTATACATGCACAAGTTAGTGAATTTAACTCAGATCCATGTCATGACCAGCCCTCCCACTTCTAAAACTGAATATTGGGACTGGATGATGCTGCAGGCAGATTTTATCTATGAGGGTCAAACAAAACTTTACTCTATTAGGAAAGTGTGGATTTCAATCTGCAAATCCCCAGGTGAAGGATTAAAATGTGTTTTAGCCTAAATAGGAACAAGGATTATTCTATAACATGGGTAAAATTGAGTGGTCTCTGCACAGCTCCTGGCATAGCAAATGCCCAACAAAATAATTTTTTTTTCCATATATGCAATGTTTGCTTCTAAGAACATCACCAACTTCAGGCAGGCCCTGCTGTAAAAACACACACACAAATCTTATGCTGTGAAGCTGCCTTTCTAAACAGACAAGGTGGATGAAAACATGAGACAAGGAAAGAAAAATACAGAGCAGTGAATTGACTGGCTCGAAACCACACAGAAGAAATCATCATCAGAAATTGCAGTGACTCCCCCCTGCTCTCTGGCTCTCCTCATATTGTTAATAATGTCTATGACATCATATAAAACCAAGGGTGTAGTCCTCACTCAAGGAGCTTGCAATAAAAGCAGGCCTGATAGAAAATACATCAGCCAGAAAAGAAAACACTCTGCTGAAACAGTAAAAGGAACATTCCTTTGTCAAAAGTCAGTGCAGCCCAAAGAAGGGTTAGCAGATGAGGAGTGTAACTGTGGCAATACCTAGAGGGTTCCTACAGCAAATTCCAAAAGCAGAAGACTTGCAGGGAGACAGGACAGAAGGGAGAGAGATCTGTGCAAAACAGATGTCCTGGAAAAGCAGCGTCTGCCTTAAATCTCACACAAGACAGTATTTTTGTGTAGAGCAAAAAATATTTGGTTTAGATACAGAGCCAGGAAATTGAATGACAGCATGGTGCAAAATTAAACAATGGCTTTGGATATATCAAAATTCATTCAACTGGCCCTTTTTATAACTTAAGAACAAAGAATTCACTGGTCTCTGACTTTCAGAGGTAGTGGAGAGCAAAGTGCTGTATTTCTTTGTGAAATGCAGGCTTTAAAAGTCACATGAGCTAAAACCACACGTATGGTATTTAAACTAACTTTACTAGCTGTGAGTAAAGAAAACTTTTAATCTTTTTTCCTAATGTTCTGGTTTGTCTATTTAACACAATACAAAGACCTTTGGTTCATATCACAGCTAACAGTAGCTCCACAAGGAAACAAGTTTTGAACACTCATTTTTCAGATGTCTTTAAACATCTGCTCGAGAGATTTAGTTACAGGTATCTTAAATCACTGCCTGTGACCACTTCAAAGTGACAAAACATTTTAAAGGAAAGATGCTAATATTTTGGGTACCTCACTAAAAGAGGAAAGCTATCCTCCTCAGAGGATATTAAAAGTGGAGCCTACAAAAAAACCCTGTATTACCTCATAAAACTGTACTAACAAACAAAAAATAACTTTTCAGAAATCATAATGAAATGTATACACTTTGGGCTTGGAGTAACAGAAGGAGGATGAGTACAGCAGTACAAAAATATGTCTAAGAAAAAAAAGAATTATGCTTGAAAGGAAAGCATGACCAGCTGGTAACTCAGCAGCTGGCGAAAGCAAAGGAGCAGAGAGAATCAGATGTAGTGCTGAGTCACTGGTAAGGGCGCCCATAGCGGACAGCGTGATGGGGTCACGTGAAAGGCAAATGAGATTTAGGGACGTATCAAGAGTTACTTCCAATATGCCAAGGAAGTATTGGTGACATCACATATGGCCTTAATCGAGGTGAACTGGCCCAGGGAAACCCATCTAGGCAAGTGTAGTCCAGGCAGACTCGGGCTGGAAAGGGTGAAGAGAAGCGCTGGTGGGACACTGAAGGTCCTGTCACATAAGGATGATGTTTGTGATTTCAAAGAGAAAAGATGTGATGGATTTAAGATGAAGAAAAGCTACTTAGCTCAAGGGCAGGACTTGTGTAAATTGGGAGGGAGAGTAAACTGGCCACAAACAAAGGAGACTTCAAGTTAGAGCAGGCTCCTGGATGCCAAAGTAATGTTCAAGTAAAAACAAAACCTGAAAAATCTGATTAAGGAACCCTCTCCTTGGAGTACACGTTGTACATTCCTGCATCTAAGACTTTGAAGCATCCTGCATGTGTCCTGCATCTCCAAATGACAATCCAGGGCCAGATATTACAGGAAACTTTCATATTTATCAGAACAAACATCAGACAAAATACAGCAACCCTGAGGAAGCCAAGGAAACACATGGGATTAAATACAATACTTAATTCTCTTCTAAACATAGAGCAAAAGTCACAGAATAGAAAAAAGGACTTCAGCTTCCATTGTAATACACAATAAACCAGATTCCCTGTCTTGCAGTCCTTTCTCAATTGATCCAACAGATGAATAGTTGTTTTCTCAAAGAAATTCAAGCTCAGCAGTTACCAACTCTATTTTGCTGGACTCTTGACAACTGCCTTAACTGCACTCCTTTTTTTTTGACTGAGACTCTCCTGAACAAAACACCGTGAGCTTTAAGAACAGAGACGTAGTTTTTACCAGATTCATTATTTGGACTTTTATGGTTCACTGATGGCTAGAGGAGCAATGAGTGCAGCTTTATTCTGACACAGACAATGAATCCTGGTGATTCTAAATGCAGACCAATCCCACCAAGTGAAGAAATCAAATCTACAATCCTTAAGAAAATGTCCAAGTCATCTTGGACTCTAAGCCATCAGCTCTACTGATCTTTTGGTTCCCTCCCCTATGGTACTGAGAATGATGAAGCTTCAATACACTTAGGCCCTCTCAGCTTATCAAGCACTGCAACCATAAAACACACACTTCTTATCAACAGAAAAAACACAACCACCTAAAAAATGGTCCTGTATGCTGTAGCATGACCAAGTCTCTAGAGTATTTTTTCATTAAAATATCAGGCAAGTGGTTTTTTTCTGGGAAAGAGACAAAAAGAAAGCAAGACTAAAAAGAAGACTTGATAAGTAAAAGGAAGGAAAAATTCAAGTAGACAACAATAATGCAAGAGACAGGAAGACATCACAGAAATGTCTACTCCAACAGGGGTGGCTCTGGTGCTGTTACTACAAGTTAGGATTCATCAGGGTTAAATCTTCTGCAGAGGTTTAATACCTTTATCATGTACATACACAAATAATTTTTCAGAACATCATGTGGAATAGGTGGCACTGATGTGACTAACTCTTCTAAAAACAGCTTCCAAATGATCACTTTGAAATGTTGGCAGTCTCACCACCCACTCTTTTGCAAGCGATCAGACAAAGGTTAGTAAGCACAATATTTTACACATTACAGGAGAAACTACGCCACATAAACAATCTTGAGGGATGATTTTACTCTCTAGTATATGCTATTGATCCACTTCCTCTCTAAAAATAAAAGGTCTGCTTCATTTTTGTCAGATTAAGGATTACTACATTCTCACATACTTAGAAAAGGAGTAAAAAACCTTATGAAATGTATTTAAAACAGCACACACAGAGCAAACACACCTTGGATGGCATGGTTAAAATAAAGAATACATGTATTTACAATATTGCATAAGTAATTTAACACAAACTTCCATTCCAAAACCAATCACATCAAAATAAAATAAAAAAATATTAAACTCACATATGTTTTAATACCTATAAATCCTTAACTTCTATCCAATATTTTCTTTATAAAAGCCTGTTTAAAATATTAAACTTTTGATTCACTCTAGCTTAAACAGAATCTAAAATGATTTGTTAAGTATTACTGATCACTTAGTCTTTGTCTTAAGTTTCTAGATTTTCCATTTTCAAATTTCCTCTTCTTAAATGTTGGCACCCCTTCTGTCAGGTCTCCAAGGGAGGTGACTGTCTTCTCCTTAAATATCACTGTTTCCTCTTCTGGATCCTCTAGCACTGGGGGTGCTACATTGTCACTCTCTGTACTTGGAAGCTCCAGGTCCACTTTTTCACTGGGACAAGACAGGAAAATGTAAAAGGGTTAATGTACGTGGAGAAAACAACATGGTGTATTGCAGACAGCAACAGCTATTTTTATTTGACAAAACAGCTTTGAGCTAGATGCAGTCTTCTAGTCATCATCATGACAGGCATCAAGAAAAAAAAACCCATGTTCTTTGTTTCTTCTGTGTGGGCTGCCATAAAAAGTAACAAACTAACACCTCATTCTGTACAGAGCTTATAGCATGGCCCAAGCTCTCATCGTGTCAACAGTCCTGCAAGAGATAACAGGGCTGTATGTCTGTAAATTTAAGAATATTGAAAGCCAGTAGACAGTGAGTAATAGCAGTGGTTCACTGCCGAAACACCATTGAGTTGTTTGCCTCAAGCGTCCATCCTGAAGGGACTGCATGACAGAAGAGGGACCCAGCTTACCAAATCAGACAGTAACCCTAAGTTGGGAGAGGTGGCTTTGGAGGGCAGGATCACAGCCAATACTGATCCAAACAAATCAAAGACATCAACTAAACATGACCTATCCGTTTTAAGGGGTCAGCAGCAAAACACCGTGTTCCACAAGGATAACCTGTGGCACAAACATACACAGAAGAAGAACCGAAGAGTTGGCAGAAAGTTACCTAAATCACAGGTATCACACCAGCACAACACTGCTGCAGCAATACTGGCCAATCCATACAAGAATACTTTTTCTACTACTGAGTGTTAGTCTGATATCAGCCCATGTACCATGCCCAGTCTGGGGTCCCATGCTTCTAGGAAGACATAGATCTGCTCAAGCACCCGAACAGGAGCCACAAGAATGATGGCAAGTCAAGAAAATGCGATTGTTGCAGTATCCCAAAAATGTAAACCTCCTGGAAGTGGTTGGCACCGTGCCTAGACTGAATTTAAAGAAAATAATGAGCAACTGCATTTGTCTTGTTGACACGTGTGCTCATCTCAAGCCTGTTGAAGTACACACTGATCTATGAGGTTCAGTAGCTGAAAGCACTTTTTACTACACAGTGCTTTCCAAAAACCCAAAAGAATTTTTCAGCTGAGGAGTCACGGAGCAGTTTAGCTGGTCCAATACAGGAGGTGTTACGTGAACATTATCATCTCCAAGAAGTGCATCGGTGCTTAATTCAGTATGAACACTGTCAGAAGTCTACCTGCTCAGTAATTTAGAACTAAAATGTTGGAGAATGGAGTAAGCATAAGGAAGAAGACTCTTTTCATTCTCCAAAACCTATTTTTGCCAGACTCCTTGGGGGACCCACAACAAGAAGCTGACAATAAAAGAGCATACTTCACAAGGAAGAAAAAAAAAAAAAAGAAGATCCACCTCAGGCATTATGCAGAAAAACAAAACAACCCTTCTGATCAGATGCACTTCATGAAAACATCTGCAGTTCATTGGTCTGACATGGGAGAGAGACAGAGATAGAGAGATCATAGGAGCTCCTGGGGCAGCTGAACCAGATTGTTGAAGGAGATGATGTTAAGGAACATAAGCTTAGAGTAACAACATTTAAATATTTGATACTCAGCCTCTGAAAAAACAGTGCATGACTATGATTCTTAAATCACTTCAATTTACTTTGTACTCATGGTGAACTTCTGCACAAAAAACAAAACACCACCTCTATCTGTAATGGAGAGCTATTACTTAAAATAATCACTGTGAAAAGAATTTTATTTGGGCAACATTTCCAATCACAGCTGTGCTAATTCTGCCAGAATTCAGAAGAAAAAGCTTCAGTTCTTGAAAACAACACTATGAAAATAATGATGGTAAAAAGATACTCACCCTGCTTCTTCTTCTTCTTCTTGTTCTTCCCCTACTTCCTTAAGTGCTTTCCATTTTCCATAAGGGTTGGTCTTGTTAGATCCATCACCAGAGGTTTCCTGGGAAGCTGATGTATTCTCCTCTTTATCCATGGTTTCTTCTGACTTAACTTCTCGCCATTTCCCATAAGGGCTTAACTTTTTAGCTTTAGGAGATTTTTTCCCTTCCTCTGATTCTTCACCATTATCTCCTTTCCTCTAAAGAGGAAAAAACCCATCTTAAGCAAAAATGCCTAAATGAAAACATAATGTAGCTTTATTTTACATCTTTTAATTTGTTACTATTATTATCTAATTATCTACTATACATTTCAACCAAGGGTAACTTGAAACAATAAACTCATATTGTGATATAATCTAGAAATTTTTCTTCTTGAGCTTTATACATAAAAAAAAAATCTTGAATGTTACAAGAAGTTAAAGTTGGAAAATCCCATCTACCAAGGCTGAAGTTCACAAACTTACAAACTGACCTGAAAACAAAGCTTAGCATATCTTAAAATAAAGAGGAAAAAATTCACATGCAACTTTCTCTATGTGCAGATGCACACACTCTATTGCTAATACCTGGTAGCAGTTTATAATGATATACAGTGATAAAAAATATGTATTTTACAATTAACACCTGTCTAGGAATACATTTTGTATTTAAACTGTCTCTGTTCTGAACTACCAGCTCCAGGGAAACCATCTAACCCAACCAAAGACCTTATAACACCCTTTATCTTAAATTTTAAATTTATGTTTTAAATATGTAATTGAAACAGATTTTGTACTATGAGCTGTCTATGTTTTTTCTCAATTTAATAAGGAAACTACAACCATGCCATTTTCAGTCCAAAGCATTCCCTGAAGGTCTACTGGCAGTCACATTTACCAATGAAAGGCTGAAGTCATCCTCACACTGAAATCCAAACCATTTTGTGGATTATTTCAGAGAGATGACAGTGACCTTTCTCAGAGAACATCACATTTCTTGTAGAATTCAAGGTACTTCTGGTGAGCTGAAGGAAAGATCATGCTTTCTATTCTGGAACAGTGCCACTAATGAGCCAAATAATTGAATAAAGATTCATTTTATTAAGAAGTGCAAAATTTTACTTTCAAGCACACATTTTAATCTCGTTTAAGTGAGTACAGCCTACCACAAAAGATATAGTTACAATTTTCTAGTATGAGATCATGTATGTAAAACAAATCTGAAAAAAACTTACCTTGAAGTTTGTTTCTGAACTCTCTGCTTCATTCTCACTATCTTCTGAGTCTGATTCAGACACTGTTCCTGCAGGCTTGTCACGTTGACCCTTCTCATTTGAAGATGAAACAAAACCATCCGGTTTCTCCCATGTGGATACTGTCCAAGACATTTGAACAACCACATTATTTATGCTTCTCATTTTGATCTGTTACTGCTTTGACAACATAACCTTTCAGAAGCAGTGCTGCCTTATGCAAAAATACAACAAATAATTTAGCAAAAGGCTTTTGCCTTTGTTTGGTATGTTTGTTTTAATAACCATAATAAAAAAGATAACATTTCTTCCCAGCAGAGACACAGTCATGACAGCCGAGTTCACTGTTGATAAAGCTTGTTTTAATTAGCTCTTACAAAAAACATCACACACAGTGAACCATGACCCACAAGACTGTGGTCCCTCTCATCCTTACATAAGACAAACAAATAAATTAATTGCCCTCTAGATGTGCCTATTTGATTTCAGCTGTTCATTGATTACAAAGACAGGATAAAGTAAAGAAAGGTAACTGTAAGCCTCAGGTCTCCAGGCAGCTAAACCCCTTTCAAGTGCTACTTTGCATGGTAACATTAGGTCTCTAGTTAAAAGAGCTCTCAAGCAAACAAGGAAACACAAACATCAATCTGAAAAGACATGGAAGTATGTACAGGATATGTACATACACATATATATCCTCATTTTCAATTTAAAAGTAGTATTCCAGTAAATATATTGAGAAGAAATATTTAAATAAAAGTTGACTCAATGGTCTTAAAACTGATTTTACTAAGAATAAGGCAAAAGTACACCAACTTTCAGTCTAGAATTTTATATAAGCTTTCAGATGTAAAAAAACCTACTCTTTTTCCTAACTGCAAACAACACAACATGTAAGTGCCTAGATGTATCTTGAAGAAGTAAAGATGTAAGAAACTGGCAACAAATGACTGCATGAACAGTGCAGTCTCTTAAGGGTACTGCTGTCACCTGGCCTCAGATTAATAACTGAGCAAGTTCACTTTCCCAGGTACAGAGTGGAGTAGGTGCAGCCTCCCAAAGCACAACTCGTAGCACCAAGCCTGGAGCCATCAGTCCCCTAAGTTACGTGTCTGACATGAGACACTTTTAACTATTTGTATCAGTTACACTTACTTACAGCTATATAAAAATGAGGGATCAATTTGAAATCTCAAAAGCCAAAATTCTGCCAAATGTGATGATTAGAAACATATTCTTCCCAAGTGTCATATGTCCATGAAGTACTTTAAAAGAACAGCAAACATGGGCATAAAATGTATCTGAACGTGGAAGGCAATGTTTAAAAATAACCAACATCTCCTTTCCCTTTCAAAAGAAATTGCAAATCATTTGGGCAGGAGTGGCCTGTTGAAAAACTGAAACGTTTTGGATTGGGTTTTTTTGGTTTTTTTTCCCTCTTCTTGGCATCATTAGCAATGCCACTTCATACCCAAGTGCAGAAGGAAAACTCACAGCCAGCATAAAAATCACTTGCTCTCCAGAGAGGCACCACCGACCTTAAAATGATTCAAACAGATTTAGAAAGCAGATGCTATTCAGAGGGAGTTACCACGAAGTTCCCCATGTAGGGGAAAAAAGGGGAAAAGAAGTAGGAGGTAAGATTCCGGACTTTCTTATCAATGCTATGTCAGCAAGAGGAAAAGTTTAGGAGATTCTTATTCAGTCCTACATGCCCGTCAACATAAAATCCTGCCCCCTTCTAGTTTCCAAATTGTAATTTCAATATATATGTAGTAAAGAGGAATGCCTAGTTTAGAATTACAAGTTGAATGTCCAAGCACTGATTGACAATGCAGCTATAAAGGCAGTGCTGACTTAAGCAACTGTTTTATTTCAACTAAGACAGCAGCTTAAAAAATACAAAACTTAGTAAAAAAATGCAGTTATTTGCAAAACAAAAAGATTTTCTGAAAACCCTCTCTCCTGAAACAGAGATTAACTGGAAAGAAAGCTCTCCTTACCTCCAGTTTGTGTGTTATAGTAATAGGTATGACCATCTTCAGTGACACCTTCTACCCACTCCGCTCCCTAGGAAAAAGATACAGGAGCTCATGAAAAAAAGTCTTCAGGATCAAAGCATCACTTATAAGTCTATTCAATCCCTAAGTACTTTTTGTCTGTGATCATCTTACTGGTTTAAAGCCTGAACCCCTAACGTTGTTAGAAAATATTCCCTTTGACTCCAACGAGATGGAATTCTGTAACTTGAAATATGGCAAATGCAACACACAATTATTTTTCAAACAGTGGATAATTAGTATGAGGCTGTATAATAAATGTTGCCATACAGTTTAAATTATTATACAGGCCATTATTTTACACGTTTGGGTTTTTTCCAAAATATTCACCCCTGAGGCTGTAATTTCCTATTTGTGTCATTGTCTTTAGTGGAGGCTGCTGAAAAAATTCTCTGGGAGACTCAGGTCTTTGTGAGGGCTACAGAAAAGCAATACCAATAAATTCTATCACAAATTAAATATACACAAACAAATAAAAATTTATCCCAAAATAGAACATTACAACAAATAATTATAGAATCAAACTTTGCATGCCAACCATTTTACTTCTTTACTAAAGCACCAATTTCAACAATATACTGTTTTTCCCTACCGATTAATAAATAAACATGAAATGTGGCAGAACTTGCTGCTATATCTTTGTGGATATGTAATTTTTTTTTTTTCAGAATCAGCTACAGCTATATAATCAGTCATTACCCATGCCCTAACATTTTCCTTAAGAAATCGGTTTTCATCACCTCTTAAACACACAACTACTACCCTGCTCCTTAAGTACCAATACTGCCAGCTCCGTGTTGGGCAACTTCACCAATTATTTTGGCACTAATAAATGTGTGTGTGTATACAGAGATATACAGACAGGCTTTTGCACACCTATATATTTGCTTAACACTTATTAAAACTTTGCTGGGTTTTTTTAATAAAAACACAATAAAAATCAGAAGTTAAAGTTCTTGCACCCACTCTGTAAACATGAAAAAATTGTACTGGTAAGTTCAGAGCAGGCAAAGGCAAGAAAGCCTTCAGAATCAAGTTTCCTCAAGGTTTTGCCCTCAGAAGTTTCAGTGTGCTGGTTTTGCCAAAAGAAGCAAAAGGAAAGTTTATTTGAAGTATAAAGAGGATTAAAAAAACCCAGTCTTAAGTACAACCTTTTTATTTTTTTTAAGAATTAGATCCTGAGCATTGTAGACTTTTTGGTTAGAGGTTTTCAGTCAATATCTGACACTAGGCACACTGAGTGTCCCATGACATAAATCCTAACAAGCACGCTGTCAGTCTAACTGGTTATAGGTAGTCTTTGACGTGCCCCTTCATTACTCTGTTCTCCCCACCTCTTACCACGTCTGAACAACAACCTAATGTGCTGTAAAACCAGGAGGGCTCCTGCATCTCAATCGCATGACATATTGCAAGCATGCCCTTTAATTTCTGGGCAGCGAGTCCTTGTTAGAGATCTGGAATGTTCCCAATATCCTTAGCTCAGACTAAATAAGGGAGCAATCAAATGCTTGTTTTTAGCCATAGTGAAAATAACTCAAGACAGGACAAAGTCACTGAGCAGGCTGAGGGAGGAAAGGCAAAATACAGCTGTGTGGTGTTAGAGATACTGGGGGCTGAAGGTGTGTGCTTCTGATATGGCTAGCATGAGCTAACTTCAAATTGTTGCCAAGAAGGGAGTGCCTTCTCCCCCCCAATCTGCTCTGCCCACATTGGCATTTTTTCTGATTATTCAGAATGCTGATAGCAAGGAAATAAGTCTCCAAACCTAAACTCTGATGCCTTCACTGCCTGAACTAGTGCACTGTCAGGGTAAATACGTCCCAAGGACCAAACAAGATTAGTTTCAGGACCACCTCTTTCAGTGGAAGGTTACAGTACGACTGGCTTTAAATATTGCAATGCTATGCCTTGACCGAAAAGATAAACTTGAAGTGCTGATTAACAAGTGTGCAAACCCACAGGACAAGGGAATCAGAAAGCCAGAGTAAACATGTGATGTGATGATAGAGAGTTACAGAATGTCAAGCACTCTGAAAACACCAGGGTTTTTTGAACTCTAGTGTAAAATCCAACACTGGCAAACCAAACAAAACTGACATCAAATCATAGTGTACATATGACATCTATCTTGAAAACAGGGAAATGTAACATCACTTCACAGGAGTGTTGGGAAAATCCTGTTTTTAATGCTGCGAAGCACAAAAATCCTGGAGTGGTAAGTATCACAGGAAAATCCATTAATAATAATAATAAATCTTTCTGCCTTTGGAGTATTCTGCAAGTTTTTCTGTGCCTCAAATAAGAAAAATTAAGTAACATACTGAATTACTAATTATGCTGAATAATTGCTTGCATATAGGTTCCATGACCATAAGAAACCCAGGAAAAACACAATTTATTATGTAACTGTATTGTAAAGCAAACAAAAAATGGGCATTCTTTTTTTTTAACTACCTGACAATGCAATCTCAGTGTTGCCTCACATAAAGGAGGCTTAACTATTTCGGCTGTGTAATATTTAGTTTTTATAATTACATTTCATTCAAAAAAGGTTTAACAGAATTTATTCAGAATTTCCTCAAAGCTTTCAATTTTATGGGCTGAAGCATAAAAGAAGTATATTCTGCAGGAACCCAACCACCATTAATTACTCCTCTTCCCCTGACAGACAAATTAGCCAAATAGGATTTCTATAGTAAAACTGCAGTTTATCATAAAATATTCTACATAAACAAATTATGTCTTCCTAAGTTTACAAAGGGCAAAAATTTTATTTTCTGCAATCAGAAGACTTGCAAATTGCTTAGATTATTTAAGTGTTTACAAGGACAAAGAAAAATATGAATAATTTGATTACCGTTTGTGAGTTTTGAGAGTTGCCTTGGAATCCTTTAGGTTTCTCCCACTGTGATTCTTAAAAAACAAAAGCATATTTCACCCATATTTTATTCAATTCAGTTTATATTTAATAATCTTTAGTAAAAACAGATCTAAAGGATATGACACTGATATGCGCACACATACAAACAAATTATATATATATATATATACACACCTCACTGGAATATGAATAATCCTTGACCAAATGATGGTATAAACAATAAACCAAAGCATCATAATTGCAGCTGGCTTTACTGGCACTAACAACCCTCCAGACTCTATTACTATGCCTGATACAGAGATACAGGATTTTTAGTTAAAAAAAAAAAAAATGAAATTATGAAAGCCTACAGTAAATGCCAATCCTTAAATTTGTAAGAAACAGTTTGTAATTAATCATTAATCACAAAAGAGGGTTGCTTTTATGTTCTAAAGTAGATCACAACACACAGCTCCTCAAGAGAAGTCAGATGAATCCTGTAAATGTGGAAAGACACAATCAGTTTACTTCACATTCCTGATCACAAAGCTTCTTCAGGAAGAACACAGCTATCTTTGTATACTTAACTCCTGGCAGGCTAAACACTTCCAGAAACCATGGAATTACTGCATTCTTCCATTATTAATGAACAGCAAAACCAGTCTGAAATTCTGGATGCCCAAGTCTCAAATGTTAAATACCAAAACTCCATCTAAGTGTTCACATTTCAATAATCAGCTTACTACTGAAAGAGCAGAGGATTAAAGAAATGCAGATAGTCTTTTCTCACTTATATCCAATAATTATATCTGCACTTGCTCCTCAGTAGCTTTTACCTCCAGTTTTTGTGTTGTAGTAGTATGTATAGCCTTCGGGAGATAATCCTTGCACCCACTCCTTCGTTTCAGATGTCTTTTTTTTCTTTTCTTTCTTTTCCTTCTTCTCTTTCTTTTCTTTCTTTCCTTTAGTTTCCACTGTGTTACTCTGCATTTTATTCTGTGTTGAACTGGAACCTACATCATCTTAAAGAAAATAATACCCTTTAAAAAAGAGTACTATTCTGAACTTAAATATTAGTCATTCTTGCACAACAGAAAATAGGAAATTTTGTTCTTATGAGTATTTTCATTAATGAGCGAAAATCATTAGTATTATACTCATAGCAGGTGCACTTAAAAGACTATATTAAAAGAATCTTGCATTGTAGCACTACTATAGCATCGTAACAAAGTCCAAATTTAAAATGATGAGTAACAAAGAGAAAAATCATAAGGACCAATGAGGTCTAACTAAATAACAAAAGAGAAACTAAAAGAGTTATGAAAAAGACAGCTTCTACAGGAGCCTGAAACTACAAACATGTTTTTAAAGGATAATGTCTTCAATGTACAGAACAAAGGTACTTGCTGAGCTGCAAGCTGTTCAGCAGATTCTCATCTCCACTGTTTGACACCAATGGGAATCCAGCCTCTCCTACTCATAGGAACTTTTGCCTCCAACTGGCAAAAGTGAAACATAAAATTAATCAAAGGAAGCTGCACTGCTGATTCGAAGCACCAACTACAGCCTAATTTTCTGTTAACGCATTGTTTAATTTTTCTGCTCCAAATTTGACTGTTCCATGGATCAGAGGATACCATAGCTATAAATATTTTGTACTGCAACTTCTACTACTGGCAATTTGCAGACTCAATTTTTTTTTTTTTTAATGAGCAACAGTCCTGGAGACCTCCTCTTCTGCTCCTAAACTTAATTTAAGACAAAATTTTCCTATTCAATATTCTTTCATTTCTGTCTTTAATCTTCTGGCAGCTACATGAACTACCTGGCTTAATTCCAAGCCTTTTCATATCCTCTTGATATGCTTTCATTGCAGCCTCCTCCATTGCTGCAAATTCTTTTGACATGTTTTCTTCTTCTTTTGCCTTTTCCAAGCTTTTCTTTTTAATCTAAAACAAAACAAAAAAAAACCCAAGAGAATAAATTAAACCAATCTGATAATGAAAGAGAGTAAAAATAAGCATTTGTGCAATTAAGATATTTGAGTTACCTCACTAATTCTTTTTGCCACATTTTCTTTATGATTCTTTCCTCTTTCATGAAACTCAATGCTCTTCAAAGCAAGAAAAAAACCAAGAAAAATAATATGTATTATACAATTTTAAAACAGTTAATTTTAGTTACTTAAAATTTAGTTGGACTAATTTTAGTTGAACAAGCCTAAATGTAACCTGTTCTGAGAACACTTACAGCAAACACTACAGCTATAAAATGGCTATAGGAAAACAGGAACACTGAGAAACATTCAACAGAGAAATTATGAAAAATCAGTAACACTCCAAACTGGTGTCATAAAATCTCACAGTATATTTATAAGATTTTTTTCAAATAATACTGCTCAGCACACATTTATAGACAAGTAACAGGGAATCTGGGTTCCCTCTTCATGCTATCCTTCCACGTATCATCGTGATTTTTTTTTCTGTTCTCATGCAAACTTTTAAAAACCATATGGGTTATTTAGTGTTCCAAATATTAGCTACTGCCCGGAATTAGATTATGCTACACTTCACAAATATCTCACGAATCTTAACTAGTCTTCAGGTTCAAAAATCTGAAAAAGAGACAGAGAAGGAAGAAAAGGCAAAGTGGGAGAGTTGGATAACTAAGGATAACAGAACAGTCTGGAAGCCAAAAAGCTGCCAGAAAGACTGAATCCAGTAGGAGCTGGAAAGAGTTCAGAAGCTCCCGACAGGTACAACAGTGGAAGTCCTCGTGGTTCTCACATAAAAACATCTGTGCTCATTCAGATGTTCAGATGTTAGATGCCTAAGCCTGACCTGGTAACCTTAGAATTTCTGTGCACAAACTGATGTGCAGAGGATGCACATCCCGGGATGACTCATCTCGTTTAGAGACAGACTTTATAAGTTACTCAAATCCTTCCCTTGACACGTGTTTCTCTTCAATTACTCTGAGAAGATACCTACAGTTCATGTGAGCTAATTAGGTATCTTACTGTAAGCCAGAGGAAGCTCAGCTCAAGGAGTACCCCTGGCATCCAGTCAGGAATGCAAAACTGCTAAGGAAGACACCAATGTGTCTAGTAGTCTGCAAAAGGCATCTGCAAGTCAGAAACACGTTTCTGTAACCCAGTAATGTTTCTGTGGGCTGTGTGAAATGAAAGAAACCTGCTTTAAGAGCTCAGAGCCCTGGCTGTACCGTGCCTACCACATACAAACAGTACAGATGCCAGGTTTTGCTTTCTACTTGCACATGAAAGTGAAGGACAGGCGCAGACGAAGTTTCAAGACAGACCAAATGTTAAGTTACAGAACTCGAAGCATAAGCAGGGTCAGATATTTAGTCTTTATCTGTACTGCCAAGTAGAACAGCACACACCATCTTCTATGTGGGTATCTGGCTCTGATGTAATATATTTTAAGCATCACAGGTATTACAAAGGCATTTTTATAAAACAAATTTCATGCATCAACAGACTAGTATCAAAAAGTGATGTTAAAAGACTGTAATTCAAATTCCTAATATTTCAAATAATGGACATAGTATGGTAGACCATCGTACAGGTCTGTTGTCTGCTATCCAGCACTTGCAGTAATCGCAGAATTTTTTAGGCTGAGATTTCCAGTAATCGGCCCTGGGGAAAGAAAAAAAAAGCTGTATAATCTGAAACAATAACCAAAGCAATAGGTTTTTGTATATACTTATATATATCTTCAGAAACTAAATTTAGTCTTCTTTGGGTGATTAAATACTAAGAGTTTGGTTTTCTTTTTTTTTTTTGTTTTTTTAAACCAAGTCTGGGGAGCCAGTAAGAGTAGCTGTATTAACAACTGTGTCTCATAAAGCACAGTTTGGTATTGGGATTTTGACCATCTGACCTCCAAAAACTGCAGAATTTTTACAACTGAGGCGGTGCTGTAAGAACCAGAAATACGAGACAAAGCAAGCCAGAGATAAACAAGCAGCTCTAGATACCCCATTTAAACACGGAACGGTCAGAAAAGTGCAACTTGCACTGTTTTTCATAAAAATGCTGGATACTGTACACAGTGAACTCAGCAACACAAAGGTGCAGCTCTGGACAATGCTGAGCTACTGTGGAGAGTGAATCCTAGACCAGATTCTGACCTGTGGGGTCACAGACATGGCAGTAAATTGTTTCGATGTTTCAGTGTAAAAATGTAAGAATTTCTGAGCCATGTAATTAGGTAAGTGAGGAAACTTGGGGAAGACTCTTCAGAGCTCAAAAGTTAGTATATCAAAGTATTTAACAATAAAACCAACAACCTCCAATGGCTGTTTCTTCATCAAAACCCACTTTCTAATGCCAAATGAGACTTGTGTAGAAGCAATTGTATTTCTCATTGGCTTGCAGCAACAGACACAATGCTTTGGTTCAACAGAACACATTTGAGCAACCGACTTCTATGTTTTCAAGTTAAAATGAGAAAGAATGAGGGACAAAATTTAAAAAAAATATTCAAGATTACACTGAGAACATCAGAAAAATTGAAACTTGGCCTTTTGTCTGAAGACGACTGTACAAAGTTCAAGGAAAATACTTCCTGACATTCTTATTCAATAAAACCAAAACTTCTTCCATGCACAACAACAGCACCCTCAATCCTTATGATATGTGTGAGCAGATCTTTAATTACAGAAACAGGCCTGATCAACTCAACTCCTACAATTTAAGCAGGTATCAAAATACACTCTCCCACCAGTGCTTCACACAAAAATACAATTACCAAGAGGTTATGCTTATTCAAAAGCCTAAGTACAAAGGCCGTATGCTGCAAAAATGTATCAACCTATAAGCAACAGAGTGTTAGCAATGCACAGCTTTTCAAGCAATTTCCTGGAAATCTAGAAAGAAGCAGCTGGGCTTTCCCCGATTTGAACAGAAATCCGCTCATCCCCAAACGGTGTGCTTTAAAACTGTGTGATTACTTAGTCACACATTTAATTAAAAGGGGTTTTTTCAGACTTATACCCGAACATACTGGGGCAAAGCCCAAGAAATCTAATGCTCTGGCTGGAAAACCAGCTGAGTGGGAGGGAGAAATTCAAAGCTCAGAAATACCTCAAGATCCTTTTTCCTACTTGAGCTATAAATTGTCTCTAAATCCTTTGACATCATCTACAATAAATTTTCAGCTAAATGCAGGGTTAAACTTCCTATGGCAATGGACCAATTTTGACAGAAAACATAAACTGGAAAAAAGCTCATGGCATGTTTTGGATGTGCAAGAGCCTCTGCCTTCTTCCAAGTTTAACCTAACATAGGAGGCTCTTTCTCTTCAACAGAATCAAATGTAAGTGCTAAAATTAAGACTGTACAGCTGCACCCACTGCAAGTCAAGACCTGAGAATCTGACGAGCTGTATTTTCACAGCTCTATTTTACACCGATTTCTTTTCTAAATTCTGCTGGCCACCACATCTGTTGCAAACCACTGTAGCTATACATAGAGTAATCACTCTGGAGAACCTGAGGGAACACCTGTGGCTTCAGTCCAAATCCACATCTTGATAAAGTCTTTAAGCTTCATCTCCTATTGGTCTTTATAAAAACTGGTGCTGGCTCTCTATGGTTACATATAAAATAAATGTAAATGGTATTGTGTGCAGATATCCTAAGAACCTTAAATCCTGCATTTCATGATTAATGAAACTGTGTAACTTATGATCTCAATTTTGTGACTTATGAGCACGAGGAATCTTATATACCAAATAATTCTCTTAAAGAGTTTCTACTTGAGTTCACACCACCAGAAAAAAAAGAGGAAGCTCAGCTGAAATATCCATTGAATAAAATCTGCCACTGTAACAACAGCAGAGTCTGCAAAGCTCCAGTGGTGCTGCAATGAGAACAAACCAAAGAGGAATATTTGGAAAGGAGCAGC
This sequence comes from Pseudorectes ferrugineus, assembly GCA_008033365.1. Lineage (NCBI taxonomy): Eukaryota > Metazoa > Chordata > Aves > Passeriformes > Pseudorectes > Pseudorectes ferrugineus. Next base: position 3,531 of record QWTY01032695.1, on the reverse strand, counting down.
AACTGAAGTGAAGCCTCACTTTATTGAGATGCTACAAGCGCTTCATGGGCTCCAGTCACAATCCAGATCCACAACCATTTTTTAAGTCTGTGATTGTTTTATCAATCTGACAAATACAGGCTGGAGAGTAAATACTCTTAAAGTGGTACAGAGGTTTTTTATTCTTGAATAATTGTGCACAAGTCATAGGAAACACAGTTATTTCATAAAGTCATTGCAGTCAAAATGGTACAGCTTTTAAGACTCCTTGTCTTCTGCCAGAAGTAAAGTTAAGGTTGATTCTTGTTTTCAGCTCTACATCTGGGCCAGTCTCCTAAGGATCAGAAAGCTGGCCAGCTAGCCAGCACCAGTACAACTCCCTTTCTTCCTTTCACTAAAATGAGGAGACAGTCTAGAGTACGTCTGCCTTGCCCAGGTTTGCAGGGCTGAGGTTCAGCACTGCACACATTTCCCCAGGCGTGGCTCCCAAAAGGGAGTTTGGTGACACGGACCCAGAGACGTGTGCCAGTTTTACTGCGAAGTTCTAACTCCTGGGAAGGGTTCTGACCAAGTCTGTTTGGAGCCCGACTTCCCAGAGCTGGCTGAGCAAGTCAGCTTGGCAGCCTGCTACCAGGGAACAGGGTAGCACCAATACATATGGGTACTGGGCAACTTCTGGGCAAACTGCTGTAGATTCATCCAGGCTTGAAAATCCCATACTAACTCGCAACCGGTTTGTGTCTCCTCAAGAACAATGATTTTCTTTCAACTTTTACTGGTCACACCACTCAGAAGAAGAATGTACAACATTTTAGGGGGCTAAAGGAAAAGGAAGGAGGGAAAAAGAGGAAATGAACATCAAGCTGGTTTTTTGAAACTAATGAGATGCCAAAGTCTTTGCTGCAAACAGCAGAGTGCAAATTGCATCAATGTTAAAACAATTTTCAGATTTCTGAAATTCATTTAAAACACCAGAGTGAACAAGAAGACAAGAAAGAATAAGTAGCAACTCCGCATTAACAGCATCTGCCCCATTTGCCATTCCAAAAGATATGAAAATGATGAAACTCAGAGAGAAACTCAGGTATTTATACTCTGCACAATTCATTTCTTGAGCCACGAGAATCATTCAGCCTATGCTGCAGTGACCGGGTTACACATCCCAGCGCAGGAACCACGTGTTAGGGAGTATGCAAGAAGGACAGGTTCTGTCAATGACATTCAGGAAGTAACCTGCAGAGTAACTCCAGTACTGGAGTCCAGGGCCCTGAACCCTCAAGCTGCAGGCTGCTTCTCCTCACAAGTTACTGTACCATTAATGTTTCAACAGGTGGTGCAAACAGCTTTCCTTACACAGGGAAGCTTAAAAACCCTCATAAAGTAGCTATCTTGAGCTGAGACAGCTTTGCCAAACTTTACTTGGAAATTGGGCTGGAGGATTTTGTTCCTACCATGTACTGAAATTAAGCGAGGAGGAGAAAAAACTGGTTTAGGTGGTTCTGAACACAATGAAAAAGAATTTGGCTGTACAAACAAAATCTGGAAGCATTTGCTTTGAATAGCTCTGTTCTAAAATATCTGACTTGAAATCTGGCAGGGATGCAGGGGGTTTGTATCAGGGATGTCCAAATTAGAAGCCCCTGGGGGTAAAAAACAGCACAGCAGTCTTCTTTGGATTGAGTATCTACAACCTCCAAAACTTTACAAGAATTTAACATCTTACAGCTTTCTGCAAGTTTGAGCACTGAGGAGCTGCTACGTGCATCATCACCTTGAATACATGTTTGTGAGGTAAGAGTCAAGTTTTTGACTACACAAGCAAATTAATTCAGGGTAAATATTGTGGCTGTTCTATAACAGCCACTCAAAAGGACAGAATCTGTTACAATTTCTGAACACTATCTGGAAATACTGTGTACTTCTGAACAAAAGTAGTACTTCTGTAATGGAAAGAAGTAGAAAAACACAAAAGAAAAAAAAAATCCCATGTATTTCACAAAAGACACTCCTCCACATGGGAAGCTATTCCAGAAAAGCTAATTCCAATTCAAATATCCCAGTACTGGTGAGACCTAAAATTGCAGTGCTAAGACTGGCAGAGAAGAAGGTAAAAAATGTTTTCTTGTACTGTGAAGTAGGTCCCAGTGCCATGGCCCCTAATGACTCCCACTCCCCAGTAATTCACAGCAACTCTGTTCATTCATAGTGTGCTAACTGTACCCTAAAAACTCTTCTTAGACAAATACCCTTAACTTTTATTTTTTTTAAAAAAGGTATTTAAAAATAAGGTCTAAAGAAAAGAGCATCCCTGACACTGCGAGTACATGGGACTGTCCTTCTGCCCAACCCCAGCTTGTTGGCTTTCTAACAGATCACACAATATATGTCTATATGTGGGCTCCTCCAGAGCAGAACTGGATGTGAGTTTCATTCACATGAAACATGGCACTTCTCTGAAGGGCTTTGCTCTTCTGGCCTTCAAGTCAGTTATATTTTTTGCAATCCCTCTGTAAATTCTAATTCACAATGCAAATGTCTGCCTCTTTTTATCATTATATTAGCCCCCTGTGAATGACATACAAATTACCATATCGCATGGAGAACAGAGTCTGCAGAAGCTGCTCAGCCTGACCTGTATTTGCATGAATCTGCTTTGCCAGACCTCTTTTCAAAATTGTAAATTACAGAATCACAGAATCATTTAGGTTGGAAAAGACCTTTAAGATCATTGAGTCCAACCCTTAGCCCAGCGCTGCCAAATCCACCACTAAACCATGTCCCAAAGTGACAC
>QWTY01032694.1:0-11135 GCA_008033365.1 Pseudorectes ferrugineus | reverse complement strand
TCCCCTTCCCCTTTCCCTTCCCCTCTTTTCTCATCCATTACCATTGTATACTGTTATAACAATTATCAAAATAGATCTTAGCAATGATGATATCCTAAAATACTATTTCAAGAAAAGGACCTGGAGAGACTGGATATGTTTGACAGCAGTCTCTACATGCATGTTGCTAACAACAAATTTCTGGTGAATGGAGTTGGTGGGAAAACAAGAATTCCATGTCCTCCAGTACTGTGGGGTTTGAAATTTGTTTTTCCTGTGCTTTGGAGCTTATCCGGTTCCAGATAAAGAAGATACAGTAACTGCTTGCTACTGCTTATTTCTAACATGGAATTCATGGGAAAGATTGGTTACATGCCCTAGGGTCTGTGTGGTTTTGGTCCAGCATATACACTGGATCAGAATATGTGTGTTAGGCCATGGTGTATGTGTCTACTGGGGGCAAAATTCAACTATGTAAAAGAAATGCTATCTTTTGTTCTGGAATAACACTATTGCCATCTGTGTTTCATTAGTAACTTGGCTAACTTCTCAGATTAAGAGAATGCCTTTAGAAAAACTCTACACTGCCTAAAGAATGAAGTGGTTTACTTACAATACCATCCAAATATTGTTATGATACTGTGCTTTTCTGTGAACCTCTAACTTCGAGAAATATGCAGAAGCATCTAGAGGCAGAAAGAGAGGGAGCAAGAGTGTTTTTGCCACATGCTGCTCAGAAAAAACACTTGAATTATAGTTGTAGAATCACAGGTTCTACAGTGCACTTAATCACTAGGAATAGTTCGTAATTGTTTTGTTTAATTCATCCATTTGTCTTCAGGACAGGCCCTCTTAAAATCTGCATTGCTGAAACATTGGTGGAAATTCACAAACTCTAAATCTGTCGTTCCACAGACAAAGTTCGAATATCAGATGAGTCTTGAACCCGTAAAGCAAACATGCTGCTCACCATTAAAACAGGACACCTGCAAAGTTCTAAAGAATGAGCCCTGCGGTGCACGCTTCGGGACTGCGATTGCTGCAGTGAAGGACCTCAACCTGGATGGGTACAATGACATTGTGATAGGCTCTCCCTTAGAGGATGACCATCGGGGAGCTGTTTATATTTATCATGGCCATGGCAAAGCAATCAGTAAAAAATATTCACAGGTATGAAGTAAAACTCTGCAGATTGCCATCTGTTTTAATGTATATAATGTTTATAATCCTGTCTTCCCAACATAAGATGAGACTGTGACTTACCAGTTGTAACAGCTTCTTTTTTAAATTGCTCTGTACTTTTAAACTCATAGTGATTTAATTGAATCTGAGTCTTAATGTTGTTAAAAAATATATTCGCATGCTTCTATTAGAAACCTTCTGACATGTTCTGTACAGCCAGAAAAGCAGATATTTTGCAATCTGTAAATTTATAGTGTATTCATCACCATGGTAACTGTTTTAGGAGTATTGTAATGAAAATTTAATGTAGTTAAAGAGCCTAAACCCCATCTCACTGCAGTCAAATGCATCTTGACTGTTACAAAACCCTTCAAAGTGCACCGCATTAACCTCTTTACGCATTTCACAGCGGATTGCATCCGGCGGAGACGGGGAAAAAGTGAAATTTTTTGGCCAGTCTGTGCATGGAGAAATGGATTTAAACAACGACGGGCTGATTGATGTTACCATCGGAGGCCTTGGTGGGGCTGCCCTCTTCTGGTACGGAGACTCACAGCGGCTGTCAGGACATAAAACTTTTGCTTGGTGTACCAGTGTAACTTGCATGCGTGACTGTTTGGACTTTGTAAGGTTACTGGTTTCATCTCATGTTTTGACACTGAGTGCAAATATTCATCTTTTCACATCTCTCTAGAGGAATGAGCATAAAACTTAAAGTATACCGTTATAAATACAGGAATGTTATAGAACTCTTGCTAGCCTAGAATGAAGAACTTGTCCTCCTAGACCATCTTCAAAATAGAAACTGATTCCATTTGTGGCACTAAGTAAAACAGGAAAAAAACAGAATTTCTCTCTTTCTCACAGTCTGTTGCGTATTATTTTACTAATATCAAGAACAGGTTGAAATCTAAAGACCTCACTAAGAAAACTGATTTTATTTCTTAATAGGAAAACTGCAGTTTGACTCCCTGAAGAAAATGTGTAAAATTAAACTAAGCTTTCTGCTTAACATTGACTTCTTTTTCTTTATATAAGACTATGACTCAGATGTAATAGTGAGCAATATAATTTTTAAGGGAGAAGAAAACAATGTAGCATTAAATTCCTCATTTCTAAAGCACAACTAAAATTATTTCTGTCTCTGGTAAGGAAATTGCAAACCCAGCTGCTTGCTTTCCCTGTCCTCCTGTTTCAACTAACTCATCTAGTAGGTGATCAAGTTTGTCAAGGCTTGCTACCATCCTCAAGCTCCCAGCTTCTTCTGAACTTCACCTAGTAGTTTCTTTCTAAAAGTTCCATGTGTGAACACGATGTGATGCCCTTCACTGCATTGCTGAGACCACAATTTTGAAGCAAGTTGCTTTGCCAGCTAAATTTTTTGCTGGTTTAGTACACTGACATGCTGCATATCATGGCCAAAAGGGAACTGAATCAGAACGAGGGATGAGACAGGAATGCATTGCAGGGGCAAAGGAGATTTAAAGTGGAACAAACTGGGGACAAATATTAGCCTGTTTGTCTACCCACAACCTAAGAGGTGGCATGCTACCCTCCAGCTTATGTGTAATATAATGTTCATCTGTGATACTCTCAATGATGGGTCTGGGCCTTCAGTCTCTTTTAAAATGGATCTGGCTCTGTAGAGTTGCATAAATGCTTTTGGAAATATTTCACCTGGTGTCTTTTCTGAAACAAGTACAGCATTGTGGAGAAATCCTGTGACTGTTTCCTCTGTAATTTCTCTTTTACTGGTACTATGCATAGGATATATAGTTAATTACTCTTCTAGACCATCACATTGCTCTTGTCCCCAGTTCTTCAGGGGCTTTCCCTCCTGAATGATAGTTGAGCTTTAAAAAATGCTGTAGTGCTTTATAGGTTTTTGCTGCTGAGGACATTTCTTTCCCTCCTCTTTTTGTTGCCCACTTTTTTGTTTTCCGTGTGATGAGTTCTTTCTGTGATGGCAATTAACAGGCATGCAGTAATCTGCCTAAATGGAGAAAGGCAAATGCACACTGAAAATGTACCAGAGAAGTGCATTGGAACTGCCAGTTGTTTTCATGGCATCACACAGCCAAGACAGAAGACATGAAATAGTAGATAGCCTCTTAACTGGCATAACATGACCAACGCTGTGTCTGCTACTGTACTGCAGCATGGTACCATCAACATGTGCCACAGGAATCTCATTTCAGTTGTGGATTTTATGCTTCTGTTATTTCCAAACGGACATTAAGGGATTTTTTCTTTTTAGCTATAAGCCTTTTGACAATTGAACTCAATGATCTTAAAAGTCTTTTCAACCTAAAGGATTCTATGATTCTGTGGTTCTGTGTCTGTATCTGAATGTTGAATGCTGCATATTTTGTAAGTTCATTCTTAAGTTTAAAAAAGTTGCTGCTCTTATTTCCAAGCACTTTCTTTGTGTTTTTTTTTAAGGTCTCGTGATGTGGCTGAAGTAAATGTTTCCATGCAATTTACACCTAAAAGCATCAATATTCAACAACAAAATTGTCAGATAAATATAAGAAAAACAATATGCATAGATGCCACAATTTGTTTTAAGACCAGACTAAAATCAAAAGAAGATATATTTGAATCCAGTAAGTAGATAAGCACTAATCTATGGAAGCTTGAAGCTATAAAACTCCTATGCTCGCATGCATTTATTAATTAAAAAATGGAATTCTACTTTTCTAAATTCAGTATTACAAGTGCATCTAAGATATTTTGGGAAAAAAGAATGTGTAGAGGCAAAGTGCTTCATAATATTGATCTCAACCTCCTTTGCAGGTCTGCAGTATTGGATTACTCTTGATGCACAAAGACAAATACCTCGGAGCTTGTTCACAGAAAGCCAGGAGAGGAAAATGCAAAAAAATATAACTATCAAAGGGTCAGAATGTACAAAACATAACTTCTACATGTTGGCAAGTAAATCATTTAAAGTATTTTTCTCATGTTGATGCTAGAGTAACCCAAATATGTATTTCATTAATTGCAAATTGGACAACAAAATCTGTGTTCAGAATTAATCTTAAGAAGTGTGCATGAAATTAGTTTAAAACTTAGATTTATTTATTTATTTATACACATATGAACTATTTACTTATATGTACAGTGTCTTTAGCTATGTCTCTGTGTCTGTCTTCAGAAAGAGCATACCTCACTTGTTGGAACCAAGCAGCTGTCATGGTTAGCAGTTTAGGTGCACTCAAAACCCAGCAGGAGCATGTGAGATAGAATTTTAGTTTCCATGTTGGCGCAATTCCTCCTAATAAAATACAGTAAAAAAAAACTTTCAGGTTTGGAACAGAGAATATTTATTCACTGCAAAACAGAAGCATAATTAGCAACTGTGAGTATGAATTTGCTCAGATTGTACCTAATATGTGGAGTGAATGGACTTGCATACTGTAAGCTACCCACATTTAAAATGCTCAGTGACTTCACAGTTGTATCATAATGCAAAACTAATGGTAAATGATACCCAGAATTTTCTTCACCAAACAGCAGGCCTAAGTTTGACTTCACAAAGGTGATGCTGCTGATGCTTATCTTACTCATCCTTTGAGCACAACTAGAAGAGAAAAGTCTGTGAGTCGACAACTGAGTTATTCTTAAATGAAACTGTGTGAGACATGCTCAGACTATGTGAAATTATGTGATAAGATACACAAAAACCTTGGTAGATATTTATAAAGAGTGCCTGGCACATTAAATATTTCATCATCAGCTTCAAGCATTCAGATGCTTCTCTAGCAAGAATGGCAACAGTGTGACAGAAAAATATTTTACCTCAGCATTTTTTGGGTCTTTTTAACCCCCTTAGATACAAAAGTGAATTTCCATAACAGCAGTTTTGTTTTCCTTGTGTTCTAGGATAAGCCTGATTTTCAGGACTCTGTAAAGGTTTTGCTGGAATTCAATTTTTCTGACCCAGAGAGTGGACCTGTTCTTGATAGCAACCTGCCAAATTCACTTGCAGAATATGTAAGTCAGAAAGATTCTGTATCACTAACTAGAATATTTAAGGTAAAAATCATAGCCCACACAAGAGCTGAAACTATTTCCCACAAATTGGCTAGAGAGGAGGGGTCATTGAGCCTGTCCAGGAGATGTTCCCTCTAAATGAGTATTCAGGACTGAAAAGCTTGATTCAATGTGCTTGTGAATCATGCTGGGGTTTCAAAGCTCTCTGTAGCTGACTGAAGATAGAAGAAAGTTACCAACAATTTTATTGTCAGGTTTTATGTAGATAGAGCAGAGTAATGTTATCCATTTACTTTGGTGGTGCTTGCCATCATTCATACTTCTATTAATGCCTCTTTTCAGAATCTAGGTGAATCACTTAGAAGGGAATGATGAATGATTATGTTTCACCCATGCATTTTACAGGATCCTGGCATGTTTAACTGGTTCATATTAGGGAAGACTTCTTTGATTTTTAAACAGAAGACCTTACATAAAGTTATATAATGCATTGAAATGCAAGTATTTGACAATAAATGTAACAAAATTAAGAATAAACATACTATTTTTGCAGATTCCTTTCACAAAAGATTGTGGAGCCAAAAATAAATGCATTTCAGATCTTGTTCTGATTGTAAAAGCAAGCATAGCTGGAGACAGGTAACTACACTGGGTTTAATGTATTGCTTGATATCTGTACAAAGTTTCTATGTGAGTTATAAATTCTGTAGTCTAATAAGATAATGCTGGGACTTCCTTTCCAATTCAGAAACAAGATAGTCTGAAGATTGAAAGAAGTTTCTCTTTATGTTAAAAACAGATTCAATAGTTAAGATGTCCAACATTCTTACTTTATTTTACAGCTCTTCTCCATTCATTGTAAAGTCACGCAATGATAAGTTCACCATCCAGCTCTCTGTGAAGAACAAAAAAGACAGTGCCTATAATACCAGAGTTTTGGTTCAATATTCTCCAAATATTATTTTTGCTGGCATTGAGGTAGGATTTTTTTCACATTATCAAATTTATCATAACCTATATTGCTAGAGTGATCGAGGAAGCCTTTTTACTAAACCTGAATTTGATTCCTGGGGCATCGTCTCAGTTGATTGAAAGAGATTCCCCAGGGCTGCTCTCCTTGCTTATGCCTCTAAAGGAGTGTATGTATTTTGACATGAGTGGACTCTTGCCTAGCCCTGTCCATAAAATACAGATGCAAATTTCACAATGGCAGTCAGAAAAAGTGACTGCCCCTTAGAAGAACGTCAGCACTGTGAATCACCTGTACATCTGTAGAGTAAGAAATGCTTTGTTATTTATCTGTAGAACTCCTGAGCCCCTAGAATTCTCCTTTTGCACGTGTATAGAAAAAGCACTGTTGTGGTAGGACAGGATATATCAGTGCCTGCATCTTTCTTACTTCAGACAGCATTTCCAAAAGTGGCTCTTTTCCGTCCTGCCTCAGCAGATATGTTACAAATACACCTCAGTTCAGATGAGAAGCATTTAGAGCAGTTTGTTTTCTGTCAACAGTCCTGATACTTCACATAGGAGAAGTCAGGGATCCATAGCACTGTTGCTGATCCTATGACAATAATTGATGGAGTATGAATGTCACTTTTATTGCTACATTAGCAACACATTTACAAAATTTGATAACTGTGTAATTGTAGATATGTTGATTGCTAGACCCCATGACTAATTTCCATGATGTCCAGTAGGCATATAATTGTGAATGTTCCAAACACTGTCATTGGAAAGGCATAATGGCAATTGGTATAAATGTCCATAGGTGAAAATTGTCTTGGCAGAATTTGTGGCTTCCTATTTTTGTTCTAGTTCAATTAAGGTTTTGACTCTTACAATGTATTGACAGTGAAAAGTGGCAATGATATATTTGTTCAACAGGTCTATGATGCTCAGTCAAAATTTAAAAAGAGTTTGCACAAGACCATGCTTTCACTTTCTTTTTCCCTGTAGGATATACAGAAAGATAGCTGTGAATCTAATCACAACATCACCTGTAAAGTGGGATATCCATTTCTAAAACCAGCAGAAGAGGTAAAAAGTCCCTCTGCATGCAAGTTCTCCTTGCCCTATGTTGTTCTAAAGGCGGGGCAGTCCCTATCATCTCTGAAATTCTTTTCTCTTGTGTTCATCCCAAAAACTGTCCATGCATGTTTCCCAAGCTATCCTTGATGTCAGCTGCACAGAGCCAGATGGGAAACCATCAAGTATTTAGTACCTGGGCATATGGTATGTGAGGAAGTAATAGATGCATATTGCCATCCTTGACACTGAAAGACGGCAAGTGACAGACAAGTGGAGCACCTGGCCAGAAGTGTCTTTCTCTAGGCTTTCCACAGCTTCAAGCATATAAATTTAGTTATTTTGTATATAAAATGTAGTCCATTGGTTGAAGACAGAATAAGGTGGTATGTGGAAGTGCTAACTCAGATCTGCCAAAGTTAGGCATCAAGACTTCACCTCTGCTCAGTGGGGAATGAGAGGCCTTTCCAGCAAGTAGTCCACTTAAACTCCATCTTTAACAGTTCCAGTGATGTCTGTATCTACTGTTGGAATGGAGAGGGAGCTTTAACTAAACTAGACCTTTGAAAAGCCATACTTAGATCTTGATCTTGAATTGGGACATATCAATTTGCATGGAAATAAGACAGTCTTTCCTGGCAGTTTCTTGTTTGCCCCTCTACCTTGCACGGGGAGGATCATGAGAGATGTCTTCTTACATTGCCTCCCACACAAATGTTCCAGCTTGTGTCTTGGACTTGTAGGGATTAAGTCAGCTGTTACCTTCTTGAAGCCAAATAAATGTATTGTCCAATGCCTTTGCCCAAAATGTTCCATTCCCAGCTTTACTGGATTTTTCACATTTTCCTTTCATGCTTTGCTTGTTAGTTTGTCTGTAGCTGTAAAGCCCTAAATTTAGAAATTTCACACTTTTCATTCAGAAATCAATCTCTGATTCACTGATAAGCATCCCTAATACATTCCTTTTTAAAGCTGCTTTTTGCTTTAAATATGAATATCTAGGACAACTTTCTGTGGACCACTTTGTAGTAAAGATTTCTACACATAAAAGGAAAGATAAAAGTCTGAGCTGAAAATTCCATACAGTATCAAATAAGAAAACTTTTGCTTCATATAGAATTACCCTTAAGTGTCAGGATATGAAGAAGAACACTGGGGACAGTGTTCCTAAATTTTGAGTAATTCCAAATGATGTTAGATTTGCCCTGGTTATAATAACTATGAGATTTTTTTGATACCTAGCAGTCTCTTCTTTATTTACATTGGAAACATTTCTTTTTGGTATTCTAGCTGTTCTACTATATATTAAGTGATATTCCAGCAGCCTTCTACAGGCAGCTCATCTTCCCTGTGACAGCCAGGCTCTGAAGCTTTGTTTCTTTCCTCCTCATTGGAGGGAAAAAAGAGGTTTTGATAAATTGCTTGTAAGACCAATTGCTTTCAATTAAGAACTGTTTAGCCATGTGTTTCTAATATACTATATAAACTTTTTTCTTGAGGTTTGAGAAAATTTGAGTCTTCCGTTTAGTAAGTGATTTCCTTCTTGGTTGGGACAAATTCAAAATTCGTGGAAAACTGATAAAATATGAATAAGGATTCCCTAGATAAAAGCAAAAATTTGTATATTTTTCATTATATCAATCCCTATTAGTGTGTGCTTTTTTTTTTTTTTTCATGTGTAATGTATTTTTCTACACAGATTTCCTTCAAAATATCATTCCAATTCAATGCATCGTATCTCCTGGAAAATGCTACTATTCACGTGTATGCAACAAGGTTAGTTGCAGTCTTTGCCTTCTAGGTTTTTTTCTTTGAAAGCTCTACAGTTTCATTTAATAGTAAAACACAAGTGACTTCTGAACTCACAAGCCCTTAAACCTTCTGTAGAGCTGGCACCCTTACAGATGTATTCAGTCCAGCAGTTGACTGAGTGGACTAAATAGGTGTTACTCTCTACAGCCTGAGAGTTACAACTGAGTCATAATTTCTGGTTGTTTTACCTTCAGCAAAGGTTTATTCTCCTAGAGAATTACTGTATACTTAAGCATGAATCGCAGTTAACAAAAACTTCTGGCCTTCAAAGAGTAAGAGCATTGCAGAAGTTGTCCCTGATAGGGTAAAGGAATGCACTTGCCCTCAGTGTTTCTGTCCCTGCAAAATCCAGGGGTCGTGTGGCTTTTAACTGATCCGTTTTCATTCAGTCACCTGCAGTCTGCAATTTTAACAAAGATGCATTTATGAGCTGGGGTTGGTGCAGGACTTAAATCATTAGTTACTGGAAAAACTATTTTGAATTTATTTTTAGAAGACAATACTTAACTAGAAATGAGTAGTGTCCTTTTATACCCAGAGCTGTAGGTAGTTCAATTTCTAAGGTCCCTTTCCACCCAGTAGTTGTGTTGTGTCTGCATCAATCTGATCTGACAGACATACGTTGTTTTGTTTTAGTGACAGTGAAGAACCACCTGAGACCTTGAGTGACAACAGAGGACATGTTACAATTCCAGTAAAATATGAAGTAGGATTAATATTTGTAAGGTATTGACACTTCTCTTTATTCTCACTTTATTTGCTAGCACAGTAAATTGCAGGTGTTCAAGGAGAATATAGTATTGTTTTATTGTTCAAATGTGCTCAGTATCTACAGACAACAGCTTCAAAGCTCATAAAGCAGAAGCACAGGCTTCAGTGAAAAGAGAAGTTATGAAATAATGGATCAGTTACTGTCTCTAACTTGCTGAAATTTCATTTTATCTATTTAAATTTGATCTGCAGTTTGCTAGTACAGCAGCAGCTTTTGTTGGTTCCTGTACTTTGCTATATTCATTCAAAGGCATTTCAGGTACATAAGAAAGCAAATACTTCCAGCTTCCCAATGGCCACAGGTTTGTATCACTATAATATTGCATGGTGTGGTGTTTGATTTCCATCTTCAAAAATTAGCCTTAATTTTAGGTTCTTGGGCATTTGTTTTTTTACGTTCAGACTTATACTTTAATGCAAGTCTTGTAGTACGCTTTATTTTCGGAAACAGCCAGAATTCAGTTAGATTCCATCCCTGAAAAACATTCTGTATACTATTGGTAAACAACATTTCATGGTGTACAGGTGTAAATAATTAAGCCAAATTTATTTTGGATGCATTTCACTGTTCAAAACCAGCCTTTGTTAGTCCCATAGGGAATAAGGCTGAATTTGGAACATGCTGGCTTTGTTCTATTTTTCCTGATTCTGTCTTTTACAGGATCCTGCTTGTTTCACATGGCAATGCCCAGGATAAGGGACTGCACAATTAGAATAAGGCCAGCAAAACCAGATCCTAATGTATTAATTTGGGGAATAATATTTGAGGTTTTTGTAGTTATATCTGAACAAAACATTCTAAATGTACGTAATAAAAAGTGGAGCCTATTCAGAGAACAGAACAGTTGAACTTCAGTGGATGCAGCAGTGCACTCTTAGTTGCAAGACTAGTCCTGAAATTCATGAAATAATGAAAATACCTATATTATTAACTCCTAGGGGTTTTTATGAAGTTTGTGTGCTTATTTTTTGTGTGTTTTTTTAACCCACAGTGTTTTCAAAGAGCACCATGTTATAATTGCAGCAAATGATACTGTCCCTACTGCTATTAACACGACAGAGCAGATCGGGGATGAAGTGACTCTACATTATAGGGTAAGAAACAATTAAAAATATATGACATAGGTACTGTCTTATTTTTTTTTTTTCCTTTTGGTTTGCATTACTTAAATAGCAGGTACACAATATGTTAAACCCTCTACATGCATTTTGTGCTTGAAACCTTTTTTTTCCTTCCTTGCTTTGGAATACAGTGAGTCAGAGGGTCTCAGGTGGTCCATCTGTAGTTCTGGTGGGTTTTAGACCTTCTATCCTCAGCTGGGGAAAGAGAGCATGCCCTGGTAAATGAGAACTTGGATTATCCCTGC